>PVIH01008751.1:0-88151 GCA_004025045.1 Sigmodon hispidus
TGAGGGGAGCCTGTAGGGGTGAGGGGAGCCTGCAGGAGCAGGGGTGAGGGGAGCTTGCAGGAGCATGATGAGGGGAGCCTGCAGGAGCATGGTGAGGGGAGCCTGTAGGGGTGAGGGGAGCCTGCCGGAGTTTGAGGCCCTTAGGAGTCACAGTTGTAGCAGCGGGACTAACTCAGCTACATCCAAGCATGGCAATTAAAGGTGTCACCAAGATCTAGCAGTTTCAGAAATGTGTCTTCAAGACAGGCCTGGAAGACAAAGAGTTACCCTGCAGCTGTCAGGCAGTCAAAATTCCCTGACGGACTGATTTCTCCCTGCTCTTTAGAGACCCAGGCTTATTTAACTGACAAATTGGACTTGGTTTCTTAGTTAACTGCATCTTTGAATGGTCGGTCATCATCCAGCTCTGAAGTAAATGTTAGCTGATTGAAGTAGTAAAGGTTAAAACGTTTAAACCACATGCTGCAGATCTCAACAATCAAGTCAATATGTTAAAAGGGAAGAATTATTAGAGGGTTTATAAAACCTGGCTTGAACAAATTAATTCATCAGTTTGCCAAGGGTCTGCCGATGAATTCAAGAACCCATTTAAAAAGAGAAACATCTGCTGCAATTTAAGTTCCTGTGTGTAAATGCGCGCTGTAGATTCTGAACAGGGACATGCATTTACAGAAATGTATTTGAGAGCTGATTTGAAATCACTCCAGAGTTTTTTGAAGAGCAGGAGACAGATTTCTGAGTGATGTCAAAGATCACTGGCTGTTTGCTTGTTCTTGATGATGGAAGAGAATTTTAACCTTTCTGGGGCTGAAAGGTGTGCCAGCAACTGCCAGCAACCAGGATGCCAGCTGAGTATGAAACCCTCTGCCTATCCATACTGAACTGAGATCACATCCCTAACGGGATAGTCACAGGTACTTCCAAGCCTAGGCATATACATTTCCCAGAGACACACAAGTCTGACTTACACTTGCACTAACTCTAACCTTCAACTTGGACTAAATCCCACTGTATCTTGAGCTAAAAAAAAAAAAAAAAAATGCAGGTGACACACACCAACAGCTGCAAAGATGATTCATTGTGTGAATTCATTCAGGGCTTCAGTCATGAGGCTGGATGTAAATGAAATGCCTGGCATAGGCTGTGAAGGACTTGCTCTTCCAGTTCCAAACATGGCTATCCTTCCTGGCCATTTGCAGATATGTTTTCATTAAAAAAAAAAAAAAAAAAAAAAAGAGTCACTAGTCCTTGGTACAAGCTGTATGACCTCTAGATTGGCTGGAGCAGCATTTCTTAAGAACTTGTTGAAATTAAAAATCTGACCTAATCATTCAAAATCTGACTTGTTTTTTTAAAGACAAAGTCTCAAGTAGTCCATCCTGCCCCCAAATAGCCACAAGATAGCTCAGCAGTTAAAAGTGCTGGCTGCTCTTGCAGAGGACTCAGGTTCGGTTACTAACATCCACATGGTATTTGCAACTCCATTTTCAGGGGATCCAATGTCCTCTTCTGGCTTCCATGACCTCAAGGCACATACATGGTACACAGACATATGTGTAGGCAAAACAACCATACACATAACATAATCATAAAAAAATTTAAATTGTCATGTAGCTAAGGCTGGCCATTAATGCCCAATCCTCTTGCTTCTGTTTCTCCAGTGCTAGAATGCTGAGATCACAGACATCCACTACTGTGCCCAGGTCCAGAATCTGTATTCTGACAAGACCCCCCCCCCAGGTACTTGCCACTGCTTGAGAACCTGTGTTTTAAACCCACTTTAAGAAACAAGTCTTGGAATTCACACACTGGAAGAGACTTTTAAAACCCTTCTTACTTAGCAGTCTTTTAGAGAATAATTTTCATAATGACTGATTTGTGTTTAAGTGAGGATTTTGTTCCAGACTAGCAAAAACCAACCATTATCAGTCTGAAACCAATTCTTTAATTTTTATCTAAGGATTACTTCAATGCCACATGGAAGATATTTGAGCAATTATTCCTGTCTTTAAATCAAGAATCAACCTTTTAAAAAGATTTTGTGAGCTTAAGCTCCTAACTCATGGTGTCTTCTATTACTTTTAGCTTATTTCTATATACACTGCATGTTCTTGGTATTGTTTATGATTTTTTATCATAGCTTTATAATTAACTGTGGGATGTATAGGTTGTTCTCAAAAAAAAAAAGGGGGGGGCCTCTCAATTGAACGAAGTTGCCAATATTACCCTTGGGAACAGCAACTGGAAACAACTTCCTTATAAATCAAGTCAGTTCTCATATACTAAGTTTTGTCAACTTCCTAAGTCATACCTACACACATGCACAGACACACAGACACACAGACACACAGACACACAGACACACAGACACACACACATTCTGTGACTCCATGGCCTTTATTAAACCTGTGGCTTCATAACTAGTCTCTAGAGTTAGGAGTTGATGAGGGTCAACAGCTAAATTTTGCTTAAGGGTCTTTGCAAATTTAAAGGGTCTTTGACAATTTAAATTAGTTTTCAGTACATTTTAAGTGTATATGTGTGTAGGTATGTGAATGTAGGTACTCTGGGGGGCCAGCAAATGGTGTCTGATACCTTGGAGCTGGAGCTCCAGGCTATGAGGACTGCTTGATGGAGGTGCTGAGAACTGAACTAAAACCATCTGCAAGACAAGCACATGTTCTTCATCACCACTGAGCCTTGTCTCCAGCCCCTGGATTAGCTTCCAGAAACAAACAAACAAACAAACATATGGACATGAAAAAGAAGAGACAATTTCATTCCTCATATTTCCTCCTCAATAAAAATCCATAGAACTGATCCAAAATTCCTTTTTTGTGGCTGTGATCTACTTGAAGGCATCAAAGACTCTGACTGAGATGTGCTGCATTCACCATGACACTTGGGCATAACTAGATGTGTCAAGGATCTAGCCAGGTGCCTTAACATGTATCTCCATGTGAGGTAAGCTTAGGGTTAGGGTTAGGGTTAGGGAATGATAGTGGTTCAGTTGTTTATTTAATTGATCTCTAAGGCAGCTGAAACTAATAGATTGTCTTTAATTGTCCAGAGCAGGGACTGACTGTAAGCATTCCCAAGGCCAGCATTCACCTGGGACAGAGTAGAGCTGCTGCCACGCCCCTGGGTGTGGCTATGCAAACATGCTCCTTCCCTCCTCTTCCTCCCTCCCCTTCCCCTCTTAAAAAAGTGCTCACTTGAAGATTCTTTCTTTTTCTCTTCTGCTTCTCCCTCATCTCTGCTTCCCTGCTAATAAACTCTAGTGTGGTGCTCCCAGTGTTGAGATTCTAAAAAGACCAACACTCACTGGGCAAAGCAGGCCAACAGTGGCAGACAGGAAATACAGAAGAATATAAGACAAATACTGTACAAATAGCTTCAGGAAGAAGAGTCTCAGAGCATTCTACATGAAGGGATTTGGCTGTGAAATAGTGTGGCATGAAAATACACTCAGCACCCCTGGTCCCTGGCACAATACAGGAAAGGCTAAAATGAAAGCTGTAGTTTTCTAAACTACCAAGGCAGCAAGTGCAAACTGAGATACTTGAAATGTCTCAGACACAGGCTCAATGGGACACTGAGAAGGAATTGTCATTAATGCCAAGGAAAGACAGACAGATAACACTTTGGCAGGGCTCTGGGGAGAAGAAATCAGGCCCCCTGTGGCAGAAGTGAGAACACTTTCACAGCACAATTTGTAGCCAGGCTCTCTAGCTCCTAGGCAGGAAGTAGGAAGGGAGTGAGAAGGGTGCATGACCACCAGGACCAAGTGAGGGAGTCACAGTGTCTCATCCCTCAGTAGAAGCCTGTCATACCTGCAGGATAGGAAGTGTGCTGTATGCACTGAGGCCTAAGCAACTTTCCAACCTTACATCCTCACCATACTCAGCTTGGACAACTCTAGTAGATTTTTTATACATGTAAAAACTAAGTAAACATGTCTTGGCCCATGTGTAAGGGGCTTAGAAGTCATTATTCTTTCAACAAGAAAATGGATAAATCAATTGAAAATTGAGAGACTCACTTTATGCATGCCACAGGTAAATCTGCCCTCAAGCTCTGTGTCTTGGATGGTTGTTTTTTGATTGTTTGTTTGTTTTGTCAACTTGACACAAGCTAGTGTCATCTGAGAAGAGGAAACCTTAACTGAGAAAAATATCTTCATCAGATTGCCTGTGGTCAAGCCTGTGAAGCATTTTCTTGTTAGATGACTGATGTGGAAGGACTCAGCACACACTGAGTGGTCCCATTCCCAGACAAGCGGTCCTGAATTGTGTAAGAAAGCAGGCAGAGTAGACCAGTACGTAATACTATATGGTCTCTGCTTCAGTTCTTGTCTCTAGGCTCCTGCCCTGGTGTCCCACAGTGATGGGTTATAATTAAGATATATAAGTCTATATTTTGACTTAAAACTCCCAAGATTACTTTTGTTTATTATAGCAACAAAAAACAGATTAAGACACCCTCAAACAAGAAGACCTACAATTTACTAGATATAAACAAAACTGCAAACCTGGGGCTGGAATAGGAAACCAGGCTCATAAACGTGAAAAATTCATCTGTGAAGATGGGTTTGGAAATTAAATACTCCAAGGGGCCAAGTACACTTGCATGAGTTTTTATCCTTGAGTCTTTACCAGAGAGCCTTGGTTCTCACAGTGAGGCTAAAGGAAGTTGCTGTGGGCTTTAACAAAAAGCTGAAAGTAAGTCTGAGCACTCATAAGGCATGCCTAAGGAAAGTTAGTTCAGCAGAGCCTACATTCAGACTTGGCAGAACCTAAGAGTCCTACGAGAGGGGACACACCCAGCATTACACAGACCATCTAAGCACGGGACATTACTGGAAAGCATTACAGGTCACAGCCTGGGGGCTCCCTGGCTCTCCAGAAGACAACACAGTACAGTGGATCACAGAGAGCTTTTCCAACTCCTTTATTACACTAAAGGACACTTCTGTTTTTCTACTGTATCATGACAGGCTTTCAACAATAATAAAGTAACAAACCACATTAAAAGGTGAAATACAAAAATACGCCAAATAAATATGCTTAAGGCTCTGATGGGAAACATCAATTATCATATAAGGGTAAACAGCTAATGCAAGCAGAAAAAGGTCTAAGGAGTAACCCAGCAGAAGTGCCAGATTTGAACAACATTGAAGCAGAATAAATGCATTTCATAGGCTCATCATTAGGCAGAATTGAGCTTAAAGATATGACAATAGAAAGCTCAAAAATTCAGAATCTGTGGGAAAAGTCTGAAAGAAAACAAGACAGCTATCCAGGAATTGTGAATGAGTCACAAAGCTGTGGTGTCTGCATAGTGGGAACATAGGAAACAGAAAGGAAGGCAGGAGATATCAGAAGCTGAAAGGACTCTGTTCTCTGTACACTGAGTGTCTGTACACAGTGACATTCTTCTTGTGACTATTGTCTCTGAGGTGTGTGTTCTGCTTTCCGAGCCTGATGTACCATTTGTCAGCCTCCTATCAGCCTCGGGAGGTATCTGACCATTAGGGAAATCTTTTCTCCCTGCATCACTAACCAAGCTTTTCAACTTCTGCAAAGTCCATCTTAGATGCTCCCTGTATGACTCAGTGACAAGCTCACTGCTGATAAATAATTTCATTATAACTCCCCAACGCCTATTTTTGACAACATTTAGTAGAAGAAATGAGTTGCTGTGTAGATGTTTCCTTCAGGTGACTTCTCCCGACAAGTCTGCACTGGAAAACTTTGCTTCTGAAAAACCAGAATGTTCGTGCATTAATGCAAGAGCTTGTTTCTGCCAGTCTCTACTTCTCAAAAGAGCAGAAGACACAACTGACTATGATTTTTCTATTGTTATGGAGATTTTTTAAAAAGATGCCCTTACTTGGTGGCCCAGAATATTATGTGTTTCAGATTTTAAAGGAGGAGGATGAAGAAACTGGAATGCTGCCATCTGCCTGAGATGTCTGAGCACATCCAAATGAGGAGCAGACTTTAATGTATGAGGTGGGAAGCTGCTTCTGCTGACGTTGAAAGCCGGTAGTTACATTGGGTTGCCATATATTGTTTATCCCCTGTGAAAATTTATGTTGAAATTCAATCCCATTGTGAGTTAGTAGGAGATTAGAAACAATCTGATTATGCTGCTGGAGGTGGATCCTTGGTGAGGTGATGTGATTAGGTTTAAATGAAACTATTATGGTAGATGGAGACTCTTTGTAGCTGGTAGCTTTATAGAAAGAGGAAGTCTAGTGGCAGCCTGCGCTTATACGTGCACACCACACACACACACACACCTGTTTCTCGACATGTGCTACCCCAAACCATCTAGATGCTGCCAGCAAGAAAGCCTTCACCAGATGCAGCTCCTTGACCTTGGCCTTAGACTAGAACTGTGAGCCAAAGTAAGCATCTTTTCCCTCCTCTCTTCTACTGTCTATCCTTCTTTCTCAAAATAATTGATTCACTGATTGTGAAGTTAATAATAACAAAGAAACTGAAATTCTTTAGCACAAATTACTTAATTTTTTATCCTTCGTGCTAATTTATGCCATTGCAGATGACACAGCTTATTATAACCTTATTATATAAATACTATTTATAAACCTTATTATAAAGTCATGTATGTCATTGTCATTGCCTTGTGCCAAAAGCTCCCAAATAAGCAGCTTGCTCTTGATCATTCTGTTAACTGCTGGATCAATAAATGCCAACTGTAGCTATAGAGAGAGCAGCCTTGTCAATGTCAACACCAACATACTGGTTCTTCAGCCCCCTGTTTCACCCTTATGTTGAACAGCTAGAGAGCACTTTACCTAGACACCTGTCTCAGCCTGGGCTATAAAAGAGCTGCAGTAGGAAGCACTGTATACCAACCATAGTGTTACAGAGATGCCCAGACCCAAGTTCAGTGAGACCCTCACCTACTCAGGTAAGTCCACTTACTTCTTTGCTACGTTACTGAAACAGTACAGTGGTTACTCAACCATTCCATTTATGAAACTTGTTAGATGTTGTTAGCTCTAAACTTCTTCTGAATCCTCTCCTAAGGTTTATGTAACGGTTGAGAACCTTCAACATTGAAGGTAATTAAAAATATATTGACCTCCATGAACTTGAAAGTGTGTGGTCCTCTAGGCTATGAGCATTGTCTTTATCATGAGAACACAGAAATTTAGAAATTCAGATTATTGTTATTGTAAGTCCAGATGCCTACATTTTAGAGATAATTAGTTACTTTCTGGGATTTTTATTTAGAAATGACTAATTTCTTTGTACAGAGTACTGTTTCATTTTTGTTATTCTGTATCAGTTGTACAGAATGGCTGGCTTCCCCCTTACATCCAATTCACTCAGGGTGTCTTCTCCTTGCCTTCTCATTTCCTGATAGCTGGTTCTTCACTTAGCTGGAGATCTCAGTTTAGTTATGTATTTTTCATAAAGAGAATTTCTTCAGAGCTTTCTTAGAAATTCTAGAGCTATCTTATAAGAATTGATTTTTATTTTCCCTGGCATTTAATTGTAAACATTTTTTACTATGTTGAAAATTTGAAAGACAAAACAACAAAAACTATAACCAAAGGCTCACATTACCTTATCTCTGCACTCAAAACTTATTAACATTAAATGTTAAGGCATCATTAGTTTTGCATGTGTGCATATGTGTACCTGTATGTGTTTAGTGATGCTAAATTAAAATGAATTGCAGACTCTTTGACACTCTACCCTAAAATTCAGGGGTAGCTTCTACAAACAGGGTGCTCTGTTGTGTAATTCAATATCAATATAATGAGAGAGAGAGAGAGAGAGAGAGAGAGAGAGAGAGAGAGAGAGAGAGATTGGTTTTGTAACATTACCTACTCCCCAAACTACACTAAGCTTTTTTCATGTGTCCTTATTGCATTTTTTATGCTATATAGTACAATATTCCTTAAAAACAGTCAAACTTTAGATACTGGATTTTACCTTTGTGTTTCAGTTTAATTTAGAGCAATGTTCTCACCAGCACCCCGGCACACACATTTTTTTTTTTTTTTTTTTTTTGGTATAATGATTCACATTCCAAGGACTTGATTATTTTTTCATTATCTCTTTAAATAGGCTCACCTCTCAGGTATATTTTGTATGAATTATATAGAGTTGTGTCTGCTATATCCATCTCAAATATTTGCTTTTATAGACAGCCACTTGTATTGGTTTTTCTATCATTATGTATAAATAAGACCCTAACCCAGTAAAGTCTTTCTGGTTTCTTAACATACAAGTTTAACAGTACCCATGACTTCTCCCATGCTTTATAATTTCTTAGCAAATATGTAGCACATAGTCGAGAAGTGGGTTACAGTATTTATGTACAAACTATTTGCATTCTTATAAACCATTCTTTTTTACTTACAATGTGGCATTCTACATTAAAATGATTCTTTAAATTTTTAAACAAATTATTTATTTTGAGTGTGGTTGGGGCATGTGTGTCATAGAATGCAGATAGAGAGCAGAGGACAATTTCCAGGAATTGGTTCTCTATTTCCACTATGTGGGTTCTAAGAGACCAGCTCAAGTTGGCAGTCTTGGTGCCAAGTGATTTTATTCAATGGATTGTCTCACTAGCCCATAAAATGAAAGATTCTTTTTCTGTTATCAGGACATCTTTTTTTTCCTATTATGTTTCTCTGATATGGCATTTATACTTAAATATACTTTTTTGGAGGATAGGCAAGTAAAGCCTGAGTATATAGAGATAAGACTTCTGTAATATCTAAAACAAGGAATTTGATTTATTAAATTCTCTCAGCATTTTTCATTGTTGTAGGTAAAAATACATGTTATGAGCAGTGAGCAATATGAAGTAAAATATAGTATCTAAGCAGACGTGAACATCTTAATCAAATCATGAACATATGCAAAAACATCATTTTAAGGTTTCAGAGTGACTTCAAATCAAGTTTATTACAAACATATTGCAGTTGACAGCTTAGTTCTCTGGATTGCTCCTGAGATGAAAGGTGCATGCTTACAACTGATTATTTATGAGCAGTATTTGTTGTAGGACAATAGTTTAGTCTTTCCAAAATCCAACTCTTAACTGGATGTGGAGTGGAGGTATAGTTGAATTGGCCTTAGACAGCATACATGCTTCTAGACCAGGACATAAATTCAATGGCAAAAAGAAGCAATAAAATATACAGTCTGAATTACTCTGTATCACCTTGTGACTAAGGATTGTCACATGTACTATATTGAAATCTGACCAAGCCCCATTCCAGATCCTAGTACCCCCAAAATATGCCTCTAACTTCCCCAACTAATGCCTAAATCTTACTACAGTACTATATAAGAAATCCAGGAAGAAAAGGTTTTCATCCACATAATTAATCATTTGGATAATTGTGACAAAAGATGGTCAGCCCTTGTGAAGCATTATTTTGTAGATATCAATTTTCTGTAAATTACTCTTTTAAAAGTTAATTTAACAGTGAACAACTTGATAAAAATAATTTTAGCTTTTTGTGTTTTTTAGGACCTAGTATTTATTTATTAGTGGTACATTTTTCTTTGTATTTTCTTGTATGTAATCAGTAAGGCAATTGTTTGGCATACATATATGATTGTCTCATTTATTAAAGGTATAAACAAATTGCTTATTCATTTTTACATGGAAAAGTAAATTTTAGCCAACTATTTGGTACTGTAGGATGTGGAACCTCTTCAGAATTGACTAAAATTTTGATTTTAAAATTGTCAATGTTAAAAACAACATTTTGCACAAATAAATACATTATACAAAATTGTATGTTTAGGGCCATTTTGAAAATGGTTAGAAATTCTGTCCAAATTCCAAGCCAAAGCTATTGGATATTATTTACAAAGCTCAAGCCAGGACCTCAAACAGCAAGCATTCTAACACAATCTACACAGACATACTACTAATTTGATACTTACCTGATGAGGAATGACAGAAGAAAATATTGACTTTATTTTCTTAACTAAGCTCTTATGTTTCTATGAGATTAGAAATTTTGTACAAACAATAAAGCACAAAATTCATAAGACACAATAGTCTCAAATCTGAGCTAAGCTATCTCAGGCACGATTTTTTGGCACTGGGTGATGAGGCTCATCATGCAAAGAACACAGCTGTGTGTTCAGAACCGCGGCTGCCGTAAAGTCCTATAGAGGCACAGGCAAGTGCTCTCTGGATTCTGCATGTTTGATTTTTGAATTAAATTTTGCTCAGTCTGTGTTCAGAAACCTCTTACTAATTTCAAATTGTTCACAACTCTAACATTTAGTCATAGGACTTCTGTGGGACTGAAACGGTGGTAAATAAGTGGGCACTGGGGCTGGAGTGATGACTGGGCAGATAACAGTGCCGCTCAGAGGGGAGTTTGGTCCCCAGGATCCCCACGAAAGAGTTACCACTCTAGCTCCCAGCGATCTAATACCCTCTTCTGGCCTCACTGGGCACCTATAGTCACATGCACCTAGACATGTGCTGTGCACACACAGAGAAACAACTGAAGCCAGACACTGGACCCCTTATGTCCTTATTTGCTACAAAATACATGTTCCTTAAAATCTCCCCATAAATACATGCATTTACTATGTTGAAGATGATTATTTTTTTTAAAAATTTGGTAAATGTGGTAAATTTAGCAAATGGGTTATTAGATTCATTCTTTGCTATTGACTTAAACCCAACTGATTCCTGGCCAGAACTGCCCCTGCTACAAAGGAGACATTTAATAAGCGTTTATTGACAGAAGCACAGTCCGAAAATAGTAACATGTGAAACAAAATGTCAAAGACTATAGATTTAGTTTCTGAGCCCTGTAACTTACTAGAAGCTACTTGGACTTTGTGTTATTGTGTGCCACCATGCCAGACTCCGTTTCTATACCTGGGCTGGTTCTAACTGGGGTGAGGCTGAGCCTGCTGTTGGCAGTTTTTAAGAGTTTCAGACCTTTAACTGAAAAGAGAGGTAAACTACAGAAAAATCTTTAAAAAAAAAAAAAAACCCTCAGGGAGAATATATTTAAATAGTAGAGGTCCATTTCTAGGGAATTAAATAGGTGAGATATGGGATTTTAGAGCTGTTAATGACAGAAATATTCACATAGAAAAAAAGAAAAAAAAAACAGTCTTAGATTTCTATTTTCATATGAGGACCCAGGGAAGGTGGGATAACGGAGATGAACTCAGCATTCCCTCACTGGTCAACTTTTAGGTCTGAGTTTAAACAACAATGCAATACTCTCTACAGGTCAGGGTATCCCAGCCTTTTCAGATCAGCCCCCTGCCATCTTGAATGGTGGAGCTCATCTTCTACCAGGTAGCTGTGACTTGGGGCTAACTGGCCAGCTTCTTCCTGGTTCAGCTCTTGAACACTATGTCTTTGCCACTAACCAGATACAGCAGCTAGTCTTCCAGCTAATTTAAAGCTGGGTCTTTATACCCACTGTACAAATTCATAATGAATTTGCAAATCTAAAGCCTAATATAAAAGCTAGAAGGTCTTAGTGTGGAAATAGGAACAGAAACTTTGTGAAGCTACTACACTAAAACTGAGAATACCCAGAGCATAATTTAGGCTCCAGGAATTTCCCATGACTTTTTTTTTTTTTTTTTTAACTGTTTCTTGGAGGCAGCTTCAGTCTGCTAAGTCCCTCATTAGTCAGTCAAATGAAAGTCTAAGGCAACATCAAGGAACCCTGTTTGATCCCTAAAGCCATTGCCAATAATCAGATGGCCTTGACAGCTCAACTCAGTCAGCACACTGGAGGTATCACATAGCTTCTGTCCTTGGGATGTCACTAACTTGATGGAGAATCCACAGTGGCACTCTGCTGCTCTTGGGGTCACTGGACTCTCAGCTTTACCTTTAAGATCCCCTGAGGCTAATCTCCTTCAGCCCGAAGATGCTTCAACAAAACTCAAGGTTTTTTCTCCTGTAGTTCCGAAGAACTTTCTGATTTTTTTTGTTTATTTTTAATGAATAACATTTGAACTTTACACACACACACACACACACACACACACACATATATGTATACACACACATATACATATAACTATTCTCCATTGCTTTTAAAAACACTAGAATGTCAGAGTCTTGACGGCATTCATCTGATCATATTTGTTTTTTTGTTTATAGCACTCAGCATATTTTTATTATGTGATTAAGTATAACTTGGCTCATCTTTCTCCATCACGCTATACATTTACAGGCACAGAGATCACATTTTATCAATATTTTCTATTGAATTATGGAGCAGGAAATAGGATTAATAGTATCGCTTGGTTCATACTACACAGTCCTCAGGGTTCCAGAAGCAAATACTTCCCCATCTGCTTCTGGATGTTTTTTCCTTTTTCATTTCATTCCCCATTACCACCCTCCTTTCTCTTTCCACATGTATCTGTTCTAATAAGTTTGGTATATATCATAAATGCATATCCATGTGCTGTATGTCATTGTGGTAAGTATATTGCACACAAATGTTGATCTCACAAAACTGCATTATGGAGCAATGCCATTCTTTCTTTTTTATGTAAATGTAGCCTATGATGTTTGAATTATGACAAAATTACTTAGCAATGCATTTCTCAGAACATGTACCCTGTTAAGCAATGCCAGGCTGCATTTTTAAAAAATTGTTGGGTTGTATTCTATTTTAGTAGGTACAATACATGTTTATTTGGCACCACATTTTTAAGATCTGTTAATATCGCTCTGTGGTCTGTTAGACTGCCAAAGGATATTCTGTTATATACACCACATTTTCCTCAACTGTTCCTTCAGCACACACGAAAATTTCCTTTAATGCTTGGCTACTACAGTGTGCCACTGACTACCAAAGATATGATTTCTGTGTGCCAGCATGTTACACAGACATAGTAAGAGCTAGCTGGTTGTGCTAGTTAGATCTCTATTGCTATGATAAAGACTATGACGTAAAAGCAACTTGGGGAGGAAGGAGTTTACTTAGTTTACGATTCTCAGGTCATGCTCCATCACAAAGGGAAGTCTATAGGAACCTGAAAGCAGGAACTGAAGCAGAGACCATGGAGGAATGCTGCTACTGACTTGCTCCTCTTTGCGTGCTTAGTTTCTTCTTCATACACCTCAGGACCACCCTCTCAGGGGTGGTACTTCCCCCAAGAGCTGGGCTCTCCCACATCAATCAATAATTAAGAAAATACCTCCACAGACTTGCCTACAGGCCAATCTTACAGAAGGCACTTTCTCAATTAAAATTCTCTCTTCCCAGATATGTCAAGGATTGTGTCATATTATGCATTTAAGTTGATGAGCACTGAATTTGACTGTTTGGTAATCAAACTGTTTTTTCTAGGTGTGTGTATAGGGTACTGTTTTACCATAAGGTCTCACATGATTTTTCAAGTATTTGCTTATCTCATGGATGACTAAATTATTTTTTCATGAGTTTGAATATCTACTAACATATTCTTTGGTTACTTAGGTTTACATTTATTTATATTGCATATACATGTATGTATTCTTTGTCCACTTTATGTTAGAGAATTTCCTATACGAGTACAATGCATTTTGACTATTCTAACCCCTTACCCCTCAGACTCCTTCTGTACCTCCCCACTCATACCTTCTAGAAGACACTATCTAGCAGCAGGTGTTCTGTCCTGTCTCTTACAATCTTTCTATCCTCTCTTCCATGATTCTCTATGAACTTTAGGTCTAGTGGTAAGATTACACTGCAGGTGTACTAACTGGGCCTGTGCACCTCACGATCACTTATTCTTTACATTTCGACCAGTTTTCAAATCTCTGCAATAGACTCCATCTACTGGGGGTGGGGGGGGGTGGGAAAGAAGCTTACATGATGAGAAGTGAAAGCAGCATTTATCTGGTTGGGCTAGTTCGGGAGCCTGTAGTGTGGGGACAGAGTGGGGGTTCTCTTGTTATTGATCTTAGAGGAACCACTTTACTCTTTTATCAGTTCATTGATGTGAAGTGAACCATTCATGTTTACCTTTTCTTCTAGCTTTAGTTTGTTGGGGTTTTGAAAATTGTAAGAGTATTAAAATGTGCCAAATACCTTCTATGCATCAATTGGGAGGACTCTGTCTTCCTCTTTATTTGTTAATGTGATGTAGTGCATTTATTTTTGGATGTTGAACCATTCTTGAATTCCAGGAATAACACCCATTAGTTGTGGAGTATAATCCTTTTAATATGCTGCTAAGAGTAGTTGGCAAGTATTCTGTTGAGAAATATTGATGAAAGTTTTCATCTCTTGTATATTTTCTCTGGCTTTGGTGAAAGGGTAAGTTATGAAGGCTTCTTTAACTTTTGGGAGAGTTTGAGAATGATCAGTATTAATTAGTCTTTGAGTATTTTGTAGAATTTACAGTGACTCTTGGCTTTTCATTATTGGAAAGTTTTTGATTACTTATTCAATGTCCTTATCAATTTATAGGTCTATTCAGGCTTTCTGTTTCTTTATTATTTAGTCTAGATACATTATGCATTTTCTGAGAATTTGTTCATTTTATCCAGGTTATTCAACTTTTAGTAATTGCTTATAGTTCTTTTAGAATTTTATTTCTATAAAATCAGAAATCAGTTCCATTTTTTACTTCTAATTTTATTTTCATCTTCTCTCCCTTTATGTGATCATTATAATGAAGTTTATCAATTTTGTTGAACTTTTGAAATTTTAATTAATTTCTTTACATTTGTTTTCTAATTTTTACCTCTGCTCTGATCTTATTTTTTTTTTCTGTATTGCATTTCTTTATACTAATGGTCTACATATAAAAACAATTCACAAAGTGTAGCCTGAATGTTTAACTCTAAGAGTCTGTACTGTCTCTATTCTAGCTAATGTTTTAGATGCAGTACAGACTTAAGTTTTACGAAGGCAGAATCTTAATCTTTCTGTTAATGGTTTCCAGCATGTAAGAGGTTTGCTAAATAAACATTTGCTAAATGAATGTCTAAAAAAATATTCAGGGAATTGTAAACTTTTCAAGCAATTCTCTAATATTATTAATTCTTTTATAACTCTTTTTTTATTTGTTTGGGAATTTTTATAGCAGAAAAATAAAAAGCAGACATTTAGTAGACTATAATATTAAAATTATTTCCATTAAATGGAATGTAGAGTATAATAGATTTAAGAAAATACACAGAAAAGGAGACATGCAAATTATGACTAGCTTGTACATCTATACCTGGAGTCTGAACAATATCCTCTGTGCATACTCCTGTGTAAATACCGCACTGCACTTGGCCACAGACCTCTCTCCCCCATTAAAGTGTAACCAGCTCAGTGAGATCACATGTTTTTCTAGGAATATTGTAGGTGCACTGTACTGCATTTGATTTGGACTGTATACTACTACAAAGGTCACTAAAATACTTAGAACTGAAATGATTTTTTTTTTTTTTTACTTTCCTCAAGAATATCCACACATATTAATGAACACTAAGTGATCAAATCGAAGTGGAAGGAAGACTTTGCTTAAACTCTCTGTGATGGTTACATGTCATGTGACAGTAGAGTGTGACCTTTTCACCAGCATGCTAAACTGTCATCTAGTATTACAGAACTATATTCAACAGACATGCATGGTGCTACAGACTTACTGACTGAGGAAAGGCAATGAAGAGGCGGATATGAGGGAAAAGCAGGTCTTTTCATATGCTGGTAAATGCAAAAAGAGCAGGGAAATGTGCTTTGGGTGGCAACATTCTTGCAGGCCTTCAGATACTGAGAACTTATTTGTAAAACTGAGCAATATAAATAATTAGAAGAAAGAAAAACAAAGCCCATGTTTTTCTACAGAAATTGAATGAATTATTGAAATTTGAGAAGGTGTTAACAGTCCTAAAAATATGAATTCTTTGGGTTTTGCATTTCCACTGTGCAAAGGTGGTGTGGGATATTTCAGCCATTCTGTCAAATGATCTATGCATTGGTTGGAGAGAGTGAACAGTTAGTTCCCCTGAAAGAATTGCTTTATATTGAGAAAACAGTATCCAGTTTAAAAATAAACTCACTTGCCTTTTACATATTTTTTCATATTTCTCCCATCTTAATTAATTCCTTACCTTAACTTATACCCAACCAAATACAGTTAAAGTCTACATCTTATTCAAACATATATAGTGAGTTTAGGATAATGTAATCAAATTTGTCTTTGTATTTGCATTCAAAAAAAGCCACCGAAGCCTGCACATCTTAAAAACACCACATACTCCCTTTACATTTAACGGCATCTACACTGTTCTTCACTGGGGAACATTTTTGAAAAGTAAAACTTTAGCAACAATCTTTTATGAAGTATATAAGCACATTTTAAATTTTGAATTGAGAACTTAAAATGACATAGCTTACTCTTTTTAGTTTTCCTTGCTTTAAAAATTTAAGTGATGTAAACTCTAAAGACAGTCTTCAAAGATCAGGTAATGTGCCCTAAAATAAACCAGAGAAAAGCTATCTTTAATAGAAATCACATGGAGTGCTGGGCATGAAGGGAGACCACGGGTGATATAATATGAAGAGTTGGAAAAGTCCATTGTAAGGCCAGAACACATTTTTCACCCCTAATTTTAAAATATGACCCACATAGGTTTTTTTTTTATCATGCCCACTGAAAGCTGTTAAAATACAATTTACCTATTTTTCTCTTATCTTGATCCTATTCAAATGTAATACAAATTATTTTAATTAATTTCCTTAAGGAAAAATTTTATTGTAAATATGTAGTAGATTTTTGGAGCATAATTCACTAAAAATGCATTTTGGAGGCTGAGGGATGGGTTGGTAGGTAGCAGCACTTAGCATAAAAGTTTATCAATCTGAATTTAATCTTCAGAATCTGTCTATCTATAGATGGAGAGAGAACCTGCTTCCAAAATTGTCCTTTGACCTTGACCTTGACCTCTATATATGTGCTGCAGCACATGTGGCCACAAGCATCACGCACAAAATAATAATAAAATAATAATAATAAAATAATAATAATGATGTTTTAAAATTTAACAAGGAAAAGTCTGTATATTTCAGTACAGACTAAGACCCACATTTTATTAGGTTTTTCCTAGTTGGGGAGGTCTTGTATTAGCTAACTTTCTTTGTTACGATGCTTTTGATATATAAGGGAAGACAAGTCAAAACAAAGAGAAAGTATTATTTATTAATCCTTTACCTGAAATTTTATTCAGTTTTCAAGTTCACTTTTAAAAAAGTTAGTTTTGACACTTAAAAATATTAGTATAACTAATCCTACATTTATTTATTTACTTGGATGAATTGTGCATAAGCATGTGTGTGAGTGCATGTCCATGTATGTGTGTGCATGTAGAGGCCAAAGGATACCTTGGGTGTCACTCTTTAGAGCATCCACTTTTTGAAAATTTAAATAAGGTCTCTTACTATCCTAGAATTCACACAGTGAAGTGAGCTGGTTGGCTGGGACATACAGTGCTAGATTAGAACTGTTCGCCATCACACCTGCATCCTTCAGGTCCTGGAAGATACCTGATCTCAACTGGCATTTTTAAACTATGGCTTCTGCAGACCCAACTCATGCTCGCAAGGCAGGCACTTCATCCTCTAAGCTGTCTCACCAGCCTGTATTGATCGTGATTCAAAAAACTTACTAAGCCACTGATTCACATTTTCATCGTAAACAATCTACCGTCAAAGTTGGGCAGCATGTTTTTATATAGATAAACCATTTTATTCTGATCATTCTTATAAGTTAATTATATATGACATTGTGTTTCTATATATGTATTTCATATATATATTTTTATTAATTAAAGTCTTACATCAAATGAAAGTAGTGCCTTGAATATAAACACACAGACTTCAACAACATACAAATTTTGACATAATAAATCACAGCCCTACTCAATTAAAGGTCTAGAACAGGTGTGACTAAGCAAGGCCACTGCTTTGCTTATAGTCCCTCCCATGGTTTTGTGTGTGTGTGTGTGTGTGTGTGTGTGTGTGTGTCCACTGTTGAGGCCTCCTTCATTGTTCTAGTACTTTCCATTCATTTGGTATTTGATGGTTTACTACGCTGACTAGAGAATCTGTACACATGAACACTCTTTCTTCTTGCTAAATTTAAAACATCAAAAGTTTTGCATTTTATACTTAGCTTTACAGTGCTAGTTCCAGTGCTAGTCTTGAACTATTCCTTTGATACCTTGTCAACGTTGCCCTCACTAGTCTTCATTTGCATTTTTATATGAATCCTTACAATCTCATTGCTAAAGTCTGAGGGGATCCTTGCTGGTAATTTGCCAAAGAATTGCTCTATAGATTTATTGGTGGGCATCTTTATTGAATTTTCTTACCATGATATCGCACACACACTCTCTTTTGTTTTTTTAAAATAGGGTTACTCTTCAGAATAGTCTTGGCTGTTCTGGAAGTCATTTTGTAGACTAGGCTGGCCTCAAACTCAGTGTACCCAGGTATAGGTCTCTCTTTATTGGAGATTTTCAAATTTTATTATTACCTCACAAATATATTTTATTTATTTTAAACTATTAACTATTATAATTTTGTTATTAAGTGTAAAAGAATCTATTTAAAATTCTATTATTAAATTTGTTTTGCTGCTGAATAGGAATATAGTTGACTTGAGCTCCCCAGCAATCCTCTTCTTCTAAAAGTTTATCAACAATATCTTGTTTTATACATGAATGATTATCCTGTTTGTTAACAATTCTTTTTATAATTTGTTTCTGGTATTTTATAACTTACATCCAACACTGGTTTATTAGAATAATTACTACAATGTTGACTAGAAGTAGCAATAGATATCACACTCCTGATTTTAAGTAGATACCATATAACATTCCATCAGTAATTGGAATAAGGAAGTTTTGTTCTTACACATTTTGCTAATGTTGAATTGGATCATAGAACTTTTCTGCCCACAGAGGTACTCTCATAGTTCTTCTCCTTTACCTTTAATGTGGTAAATTGAACTGCAAAATTTTCCTATTTTTAAATATACTCAATTCTTGAGATAAGTTCTATTTGATTATTCATGTGTTCATATTATTACTCAGAGTAAAATTCAGTCAACTAGTATTGTACTTAAACTATTTACACATAATAAAATTAGTGTATAATTTCATCTGCCACTGGCTCTTTATCAGACTTTGCTTTCAAGGTTCAGCCAATACAAAATGTTGAGGGATGTTGCATATTTTGTCATGTATCTACCCAGATGTTGTATTTCTTTCTTCTTTTTTTCTTTTTCTTTATTCTTCTCACATACAATACATCCTAATCACAGCCTCTCCCTTCTCCTCTCCTTCCAATCACCCAACCTACTTGTCCATCCACTGCTCCTCTATTTTCCTTCAGAAAAGAGCAGGCCTCCCAGGGATAACAACTGAGGATCTGTGTTTCCTGCTGCAGCCTCTGTGAGCCCCTGTGAACCTTGTTTAGTCGATTCTGCGGTCTTGTTTCTTGTGGTGTCCTCTACCACTCTGGCTCCTACAGTCCTTCTTCCTCCATCTTTCAGTGCTCCCTAGCTCCTCCTAATGTTTGGCTGCAGGTCCCTGAATCTGTTCCCATTAGCAGCGGGAGGAAGCCTCTCTGATGTTAATTGGGCTAGGCACCAATCTATCAGTATAGCAAAATATCATTAAGAATCGTTTCATTGACTTTTTTTTTTTTTTCTCAATCCTGTTTAGCTCTATCCTAGGTCTTTGAGCTATCCAACTCCCAGTTCCTGGACATTCAGGCATTGTCAGGCATGGGCTTCCTCTCATGGCTTGGGCCTCAAGTTAGACAAATCATTGCTTGGCAACTCTGACAATCTCTGAACCACCATTGCCTCAGCACATCTTACAGGCTTGACAGGTGTGGGTTGAAGGTTTGGTGCCTGGGTTGCGGTCCCAGTCCCACCATTGGGAATCTCGTCTGGTTACAAAATATGGCTGGATCAGGCTACATATTGTTGTGGAATATTATTTTAAGATGTATTACTTTTGTTTTGTAATGCTGTGGAACATTTGTTTTAATGATGCAAAGATGTGTTGCATTTTTTATGTTGCTTGTGTTTAACTCTGTGAAGCTGTGTTACTTTGCCTGGCTATAACACCTGATTGGTCTAATAAAGAGTTAAACAGCTGATAGCTTGGCAGAGAAAAAAGATTGGCAGGGCTGGAAGGCAGAGAGAATAAATAGGAAAGAAAGAGATCAAGGAACAAGAAAGGAGAGAAGACATCAGGGGCCAGTCACTCAGCTACACAGCAAGACACAGAGTAAAAAGTAAAGAAAAGTGTACAGAAATAGAGAAAGATAAAATCCCAGAGGCAAAAGGCAGGATAATTTAAGAAAAGCTAGAAACAAGCCAAGCTAAGGTTGAACATTCATAAGTAATAATAAGTCTTTATGTAATTCATTTGTTGGGTGTTGTGGCTAAAGGTATGTGCTGCCATGTCTGGCTATCTGGTACTTCTGGATAGTGCCCTTTATTTACTCTCATGCTTTCAGTCCAGTATTTAAAAAATCAATAAATATTTTAGCCACACTTAAAAAATAACTATGACTCTAATAATGGAAACTACCAGGGTTTTATTTCTGTTACACATACGTTTATGCTGGATCTTGTTTATGATGGCTTGTTTTTAAATATTTGTTTCAGTCTTGGATATTGTAAATTACTTGATAAGGCTTTATTCCTGAAGTCTGAGGACTGTTTAACATGGTTCTCCCTTGAAAGGAAATACTTGCTTCTTTCCAGGTTCCAGGTTCCATTTCAAAAGGATTTTACCTGATTTTAACTAATCTGATATTACACTGTTATTGTTTGGGATTTCCTAGATCATGCAAATTGTGCAAATGAAAAATATTCTAAATCTGTCTGCAGATACAGGAGACTATCATAGAAATCAACAGCCATGTTTGAAAAAGATTCTCAAATAGGCATATCTTTTTCTGTTGTCTAGGTTTTTCTTTTAGTTTGCCATTTCACGAAGAATATTACATTTCAAATTTTCTTATTTTAACTGATGAGTTTTACTTCTAACATAGGCTTTAATAAGGCTCTGTGTGAAGGCTGTATTCTGTACCCATGACTGTTAAAATTCATGATTATATAACTGAGGATAATGCCTTTATGATACTGGTGCGTTAAGTACCACCTCAATAAGTTCTTTACTTAGATGTCCTGTGAGTGTGCAATGTATTTTTGAGAAGTAAGTTATACATCTTTAGTAGTTTTACAAAAATATTTCATCCACTACTTCCTGGTGATTTTGTGTCCCTGTGTTCACATGTGTAGACATATGCATGTGTACACAGAGGCCAAAGGTTGGTAATACATGTCTTCCTTGACCTCCACTTCATCATTCTGGAGTTTCTGGCTGAAACCAGAGTAAACTGAATGACACACTAAAAGCTCAAGGAGGCCACCTGTCTTCCTCCCCCCACAACCAGTGCTAAGGTTATAGGTGCACACACCCCTACGTAGGTTTTGTGTACAGATGCTGGCAATGTGAACTCAGGTCGCTTTACTGACCAGACCATTAGTAGATAATACCAGTTCTTGTTGCAGAATTTTAAGGCTTATTATTTTTCATTAGATAAAATCCTACATCAAATCCACAGGCCTCAGTTTTTCAAATCTTAAAATCTCTTTTGTACACTATTTTATAGACATTATATGAGAACAAATCAGGAGAGCTGGGAACATTGCTCAGTGATAGAGTGCTTGCCTATCACACACAAGGCCCTTTGTTTTAGGATAGAGACTCATATATCCCAGGCTGGCCTCAAACTTGCTATGTGGCTGAGGATGACTTTAACTTTCTGATCCTTATGCCTCTGTACCTAGTGATGGGATTACAGCTGTGTGTTACCACTCTGTCATGCTAGGGACTGAACACGGGGCTTCAGGCATGAAAGGCAAGTATTCTAAACTGAACTGCATCCCTAATCCTTGGTTTTTCAAATTTAAGATGTAGTTTACCTATTGGCAAAGAAGTACACATCTACTTCATTTCTTTTCTCTTGTTCTCATGTCTTCCTCCATCTAACTTTCTTTTCACTGGCTGGGACAACATATCAAGGAAGACAGACTACAGTCCAAACTCATATAACTAATATAACTTAACAACATTCTTGTCTTTTCTTACATTTTCATATCTATTGTTTTCCAGGAGCCTTTATGATGCATTAAACCATTATTTTAAAAATCTATTTGCTACCAAATATGTATTTTTCTTTTACATTGTGAACTTGAATATGAACCAATTTTAATAAAGTATTGTGGGGCTAATAATCTTAAAAGTCTCTTTGATATTCAGGTAAAATCCTTTTGAGATGTTTATGCTATTGTGATTTGTGCTGGGTGCTGAGGGATGAACATTGGGTTTTATGTGTGTCAAACATAAACTCTATATTCTAGGTGTGCTACTCCACAGTCTTATTTTTGAGTCTAATTTAGTTTAATTTTGCTAGGTTATCCATTGCCAGTGGTTTTGTATGCAATACAGCTAATGCAACAATACTTATATTGACTTCTGAAAGGTTTAAATATATCAGTTTTATTTTGAAATAATTGGCATCATAGTGTTTGGAGAGTCACAACATCAGCATCCACACCAGAGATTGACAGGCAACTGGCAAGAACAAAAGCTACTGGTAAGGGCAGGAAGGATGTTGCAGGATGCTTAACTTCACAAAGCATGTGATTCACTGGGACATGTAATGACTATTCACGTTTCATTACACAGGACAAGCATAGCAATGCAGTTACAAAATAGACAGTTGAAGGTGATATTTTTTTTGTTTCTTGTTAGTCACAGGATATTCCTTCAACAAGGTGGTTTCTTTCATTTAAATTAAAACTTATTTTGGATTTAACACATCACATGTAGCTACAGGTCAGCTCTGTAAGGATGTACATCTTAAGTCAACAGATCTTTGGAAAATCAAGACAGGATAGAACTAACAATATCAGTGGGTGGCAGGTTGGGGTGTGGGGAAGAGCCAAACTTCTCTTTTAGAAAAAAAAAAACCAAAAAACCAAAAAACCTTGGTTAAAGTTTCTATTTATCATTTTGATTTCAGAAAGAATGTGAGAAGAGTTTACATAACCAGGTATACTTCACCAGTCCCAAGAATCACTTTTTAAAGATGTGCAACATCAAAATGTCAATATTAGAACTGAAGGTTGTAATTAATAATCAGTTATGTTTTTAATGGTCCTATCTGAAATATGTCCTATAATAGATGGGTGTCCACAGTTAGCATCAATGGATCAAAACTAATATGGTAAAATTAACCACTGGTCAAAATATTAACCTATGCAGCGTGTAAATTTTAAGCGGGTGCATTTCATATTCATGTCAACAAACATTTATTGTGGCCAGGTGATTTTTTTAAAAATAACTTATTTAACTCATTTCTTGCAATTACTCTCCTTTACTTAGTTTTTACTACACTGCTTCTTTTTTTCTTTCACATGCCTTTTATTAGCTTCTTCTATAATCCTAGGTGTTTTTCTTAAAACTTACAAAAACCTACTCTTAGGTAAACAAATGACACTCTTGATGAAGCATTACTATGAAAATATTCTACTAACTTTTACTATCTGCAAAGAATGGAGATCTCCTTGCAGAACAGGTGTAGTTTATCCAAAAAGATCCTAGAGTAGGCAGGATAATGATCTCCCAATAAATTTGTGATTCTAAATCCAAGAATTTATATATTCTTTCTCAAGTTATAGGACCTTTCTGATGCAGTTAGTAATGCAGACCTGGAAATGAGATTCTGGTGAGCTCTTCAACAGCAAAACTTGTTTTTTTTTTTTTTTTTTTTTTTTTGCCAGATGTAGAAGGCTCAAAAAAATGCACCACCCTGGTCAAGTCAAGGAGTCATGATTTCTTCCACCTTCCAGAAAGAAATGTAGCTTCTCTGACATTTGGATTTTAGCTTTAGGAGACCCCTATAGGAAATGTGGCCTACAAAACCACAAAACAGATTAGTGTTGCCTCAACACATTAATGCTGCTTTAAACAAAGAAAGGTTTGTGGAAACTGGCTACAGTCACAAGGGGCTTATTCCAGCTAAATCAACGACATATTGTGTAGTCCACGAACACTTTAACATGTGCAAGAATACATTTTGGCTTCATTAACTTGTCTGGAAGGTGTCAGAAGGCAGGCAGCGTCCATTTAGTTCATGCTCAGAATGCCATGCTGGAGACGTGGAATGATGTGAGCTTGCTCCTCTGGGCATTTCACAGGGTGAAGAACGCTGCAAGGGGTAACTGAATCCCTTGCTTACCTTGTTTGTGCAAGGGTAGCACTCACAAGAGTGAGTTACAATAAACTAGGTAAAGGTAAGAAAATGCCTCCTGAAGATCCTAGGCGACAAAGCCACAAGGACAGTCTTTGCAGTGATGCACACCGTCCTTTCCCGCTCTTGGAGGATGTCAAGCACCTCAAGCAACAACACAAGTTCGAAGTCAGCGATCAATATCAAACATCGCGATATTCGGGACGGGTTAGGGGACGAAAGAATCACTCAGATCCCTCTAAAGGCTAACCCATCTTCCCGCGATATTTGAAGGGACGGCAGACCGGGAGCGCCTCGGCAGTCGTTCTCGCGAGATTTACAGACTGGCTGAAGCTGGCCTGTGATTGCAGGTCGCGGTGGTGGCGGTGCCCATCTGGCCCCACACAACGCCCAGTCTGAGGCCAGGCGCTCCTGGCGGACAATGCGGGGCGGGCAGCCTACGTGCCGTGTCCGCCCTAACTGCCGATCGCTGGATACCGAGAGCAGCGGGGCTGCCGGGCGCCCCCCCTGGCACGATGGACGCCTCCTCCCCGCAGCCCCGCACGGAATTCCGCAAAGGTATGAGCTCCGAGCTCGCGCCTCTGCACTGACACACGTCCCCAACGAACTTCCGGAAGAGGCTTCCGCGTGGTTCCTTTGATTGACAGCTGACAATTTAGAACCCTTTCAAGGCAGGAACTCCTTGGCTTGGCTGTTCAGCGTTAGGAACCTGCATTTCAGGATTTAGTGGTGTCCTTCCTTCCCAGTTACTTGCTGAGCAGTGGGAGCAGATTCCTTATCTGTAAAATGGGGACAATTGGGTTTTCTGCAGATGAGATGTACGCAAGTGACTCCAGTTTGACTCATAGTGAGCATTCAATAAATGTTAGTTTTATTTTTCGTCTTTGTATACACCAGTTATTAGTCAGTAGTAGGAATTTGTTAAGTAGATGAGTGAAGGCCTATTTAATTGAGTTTAGTGTTACTACACAAAGAGCTTACTACATGGTGTATTGAAGCAGAATTCTGCCTCTAGTAAGTCACCAAGAGTTTTTGAAGAAGGCATGGTTATCTCCTAAGTCAGGAAGATGCAGGCTTGCTCCCTAGCTTTTATTAATAATAGTGTTACCATATCAGATTAAAAATTATTTTGTGTATGCCTGTGTGTGTATGCATGCACTAGGCCTGTGGAAGTTAGAGGACAGCTTGAGTGAGTCAATTATCTTCTAACACCTTTTGAGTCCCGGTGGTTGAAACCCAGGCCCCCAATGTTAGCAGCAAGTTGGCTTACAGGTGGAACATCCTACAGGACCTTAGAGTACACATATACAATTGTTTTGTGCGAGGAATTTTCTGATAAATCTTGCTTTTCCTTTGAGGAAGATATCTCGTGAAAAGCAAGGAGGGATTCAGTGCTAAATCTCACAGTAGGCAACACACCTTGAACTCTCAGGGCTAAAAATGATAATGTTATAATTAAGGGCCCACAAATACAAATGCCTTTGTGAGTGTGGCTGGAGAAGGTCATAAGTGTATCTTGTAAGTGGAGATTATGGGACTGGTATAATTTTTCCTCAGTTGAATTGAGTGGAAGAGTCTGTCACTTTGGTGTTTTAGAGGGAAAAGTACTGATGAAAATAACAGAGCACTCAAAGGCTGTGAGGTGGGAGCATGTGTCCCAGGGGAAGCACCCTAGTTACCGCCAGTTCCAGCATTGCAGCTTTAACATTTCCAGTTCCTGACTCAAGCTATGTTTTCTAGAAATCATCCAAACTCAGATATGCAGGTGCTCATAAAATATGTACTTCTCCAAAATATGTTTCCCAATACTTCTTTCCCACAGCACTCCATCCTCCCAAAGCACTTTTTGTCATTATGTTTATGCCTGTGTAGTTTTTAGTAATTGTCTTCTCACTAGATCGATAATTTGTTTCTACTTACAAATTCAGCCTATGTTTGTTAAGTAATCTGTTGTGTGTTAGTCTGGATTTTTTTTTTTTTTTGGACTAGAGGGTTTATTATTTCAATTTGTATAGATAAATCAGATATTTATAATAGTTAATATATATTTAAACTACTGATAAAATGTTTCTTCAGCAATAAATCAAGCTATAGGACATGGTATTAGAAGACAGTATAACTGAATACTTGAATAAATGGTGTAAGTAGGAGGTATGTAAGAGAAAGGAATAGAGAAAAGGAGGATATGGAGTAATAAGCTTTTGTTCCTTGATGTTTTAGGCATCTTTCATTTCTACATTTACTTATTACTGACAACTCCTGGGGAGGTAATATTCTTGGAAAGGAAATTATCTCTAGTGGAAGAAGCATACAAAAACAAGTAAAACTATTTAAACACAGTGTAAATACCATTGTGGTGATGAAATGCTGAGAGAGAATAACGGGATACCTACTAAAGAAGGCAGACCAGAGGCAGAGTGTTTGTGATTCAAGATAAAGTGATGGTGCCATGTATTAAGGGAAAAATCTTCAAACTACTTACTGCCTATGGCCCAAATAGAGACTGATGCTGCCTTTTTAAAATAAAGTATTATCGGAATACTGCTATGCCTGTTTAGCTATTGTCTGTGACTGCTTTTGTTTAAAAAGTAAGATAATTTTGGTTTCTTAATTATAATTTAACAAGTAATAGTTGACTCTAGAAAAGGTTTTCCAGCTCTTGCTTTCCAGAGATGTTGGCTTAGAGAAAAGTGATTTTGTTGTTGTTGTTGTTGTTATTTTGTTTTGTTTTTCGAGACAGGGTTTTTCTGTGTATCCCTGGCTATTCTGGAGCTAGCTCTATAGCTTTGTAGACCAGATTAGTCTCAAACTCAGAGAACTAAGAGATCCTCCTGCCTCTGCCTCCTGAATACTTGGATTAAAGATTTGCACCACCACTCCCAATTGTGATATGTTTTTGAAGTAAAACCAGAAAAAAAACTTTGGATGGATAGCTCATGGTAGTAGTATGGAAAGAGATATAGGACCGATGGTTTTCCACTGTGAAAAGTTGTCTATAAGTGATTCCAGTCAGTAAGATGCAGGGGAACTACTCACTACCATTTTTGACATTGTTCTTTATTTTATGCCCACTATGCCTGCTAAATAATTGATGTTTAAATCATGAATGTTGAATGTCAAATTGAGGAATTAGGTTTTAAAACGTGAGCGGATATTTCCTAGATGGGAGATGCATCATTTAAAACAGAAGTGATGTGTTAGAAACTGCTGTTCTGTTTTCATTAGTTCAGTTCAGTTAGCACTGTCCCAGAAAGAAGACACTAGGGTATTAATTTTATAATAGTGTAACAGTTCTCAGTTTGAATCTAAGAGAATAGAGTGAGAGAACATATTTTTCCATGTGTACTTAGGATTACTATGGAAAACCACCTCAGCAAAGTTAGTGGGAAAAATGCCTTTGAGGAGTAATTGACGACTGTCATGGTGAGTTATTCTATCATTATAACCAAAAATGTTATGAAGTTCTAACTGGAAATCTCCAGGAAGACCCTAGGAAACCAATAATGGTCTTGAGGTATCAGTGAGAAGTGTGTAAAAAAATCTTCAGTAGTCTTACAGTTATAGTCATATTTCTTGGATTCTTGCAATGAAGAATTCCATTTGGAAAATTATTTTAGTGTTTTCCATTTAGTGCCCTTTAAATTGCTTAATAATATATTCTAGGAAACCTTCCCACTGATAGTGTTGTCTTCAAAAAAGAAATAAAACAGATGGCTGAATGGTTAAAAAGAGTAAGCTCAGATGTGTAGAATGCCGAATCTTCTGTGAATGACAGGATCTTACAGAGGGCCCTTAGAACTCATCTCTCTCTCTCTTTTTAAAGACTTATTTCATGTCTATGAGTGTTCGCCTACATATCTATGTGCACCACATGTTTGCCTGGTGCCCAGGGATATCAGAAGATGGTGCTAGATAACTTAGAACTTGAGTTACGGATGGTAGTGAACAACCATATGAGTACTGGGAATCGAACCCTGGTCGTCTGCAGGAGCTTCAAATGCTCTTCAGAGCCATCTCTCCAGCCCCTAGAACTCATCTCTTACAGTTTATTCAAAACCCAAGGAGGATAAGCTTTAATAGTTGTAACATCTTTGTAGTTAATTAAGAAGTTCTCTACCCAGAGAAGGATGGAGTAAAAATAAAAAGCACATGGCACAAAAGAGTTGCTTTCCTGAAGATTGTAGCTTATTCTTCACTGTGACTTTCTCTTACTGTATCATATAAGGAGAATATGTGTCATGTTCATGCGTCATCAAGAATATATCAGCGGATCTCAGCTTTGGTTATACATCAAGATCAATTGTAAATCCAATAATAACAACCAAACAAATAATGAAACTAAATGTCCATGGCTCACATCCATTAATCGAAGTCACCAAGGTCATAACTTGGCAATATAATTTTAGACCCCAGAGGAGGTAATGACACACAGCCAGGATAAGGGTTACAGAAAATACATTACGCTGGTGCTTATAGGACAACATCTGATAGTATACTATAGAAAAATATCTATGGAAATAAATGTTTATTTATTTTGTTTCAATTATTTGGAAAACATGTTATTTTTTTTTTCTTAGTAGCTAAATGAGGTGTGACTTCATAAGCTTTTTGAAAAGTTAATTTTCTGTCTTATTTTAGACAGGTGGTTTCCAGGAGAAAGATGTCTTGCTCCCTCTTCAGATAACAAAAAGCTTTGTGAAGCAAGCATAAAGTCAATCATGGTAGATGAAAATGGACAGCCATGTGCAGTTGTCCTATATTCAGATTTTCAAGAAAAGAAAATACCTCTTCAAAGACTTCAAGAAGTAAAATCAACTAAAGATTGCTCCAGAAGTTTTATATTTGATGATGAAGACTTAGAAAAACCCTATTTCCCAGATAGAAAAATTCCATCATTGGCTAGTGCTTTTAAATTATCTGAAGATGGAGACGCCATTCCTTACACTATTAATAGGTACTTGCGAAATTACCAAAGAGAAGGAGCTCAGTTTCTCTACAGACACTACATCCAGGGAGGAGGCTGTATTCTTGGTGATGACATGGGACTTGGAAAAACAATACAGGTATTTATATTAATTTATAATTAAAAATAAGCTCTTCTTATGTATAAGAGTGCATAAACTATGCAAATTTCTATTTGTAATATCACCTGCTACTAGTGGTTTTCGTTTGTGTTTGTCTCATCGTCTAGATGGTAAAGTTTCAGAATTCAGGACAGTGACTTAGTGCGTCATTATTTTTTCCTCAGTACTTTGTTAGTATTTGGGGAATAACATTTTTCTTAATTTTTATTCTTAAGAAAAAGTGCCATATACAAGGTAACCAAGCCCTTTAAAAAACCCTAGCAAAATAGCTCTTGTATTTTAAAGACAAATTATGATTTGTGTTTGGTCTGTAATTCATATTGTAGGACTAGAGCTTTGTAATGATAAGTGAGCTAGATCTCCTTTCAAAAGGAACTTAATTAAAATTTTTAAAAAATATATTTTGATCATATTCTTTCCCTTCTCCTAACTCCTCAAATCTTCTCCCTTTCCCAACATAATGTTCTTTCTTCCTTAAAAAACTAAACACACACAAAAACCCCAAAGAAACCAAGGAATCAGCCAACAAAACACACACACACACACACACACACACACACACACACACACACACACGAAAAACAAAGCAAAGAAAAACCCATAGGATCCATTTTGTTTGTGTTGGTCAAGGACTCCTGAGTGTAAAGCCTGTCCTGGAGCATGTTTGATCCCCTATTGTCACTCCATTGAAGAAAATGAATGTTCCCCTCTTTGATCAGCTGTCATTTGACTGTAGCTTCTTGGTTAGGAGTGGGACTGTATGCCCACTTCTCTTTCACCATTCTGGGATGTGTCTGGCTTGAACTTGTGCATGTTGTAACAGTTTCTGAGTTCATGTGTGCACCAGCCTTGTTATACCCAGAACATGCAATTTTCTTGGAGTTGTCTATAATGGCTTTTACAATCTTTCTGTTTCCTCTTCTGTGCAGATCTGAGCCTTGAGAGGGGCATGATAAAGACATCCCATGTAGTGCTAAGAACTTCAAAGTTTCTCACTTTGCACTAACACTTATTTTAAGCAAGCAAAAATCTTTTAAAAGTGTGATTCTGAAGCATCTTTTTTTAATGTTCTGTGATATGAAAAAAATAAGGAATGTGCTTTTTTCTTTTGTCTTATGAGAAACACTTTTTTTTTTTTTTTTTTGGCTAGGCCTATCGTCTGAATGTTTGGACTATTTCACAGGCTCATATTTATATTTATTCTATATCAGGAGGTGATTGCAGGTGAGGAAAGATGGCCTATATACATTCGCTTGGCAGTGTTTAGAAGGGAATGCCTGTAAAAAGAAAAGTTTTTCCAGAAAAGTGTTTTATCTTATGGCTTTTTGTTGTTCTAGATGTGACAGGCCTAAAATTTTATTTACTTATTTATTCTGTAATCAATTTTATAAATGTTCCATAATAAAGCATGTTCTAGTTATTTTCTTCTGAGGATTAGTTTTTAAATCTTCATCCTAAATTTGTCATAGATCTGTAAATTCAGATTTATATAGACCTGTACTATGCCAATAAATTGTGCTATACCTTCTTCAAATATCCATGTTTCTTTTGTTATGGAATAGTAGCTTAAGTAAAGTGTTTCTCCAATCTTGTATGCCAGTGTAGCTTTTGACAGATTTAGGCTAGTAAAAACAGCATACACGTGGTGAGTGCCATTTTGGCCCTGGCCCGTGAAACCACCTGTGTGATTCTTCACGCCCTCCTTTTTTCTTTTGGGTGATATTAGCACAGTATAGCTAGCATTACTTTAGCATTATAACATTACTTTAGCATATAGCATTACTTTAGTTAGCAAATCAAGCTGAGAGGTTTCCATGGTTTTAATTTCCTGTTCATTTAGGGTGCATTTTTAACTAAAATACAACTTCATTTTTACTTTAACATATCTTTTTGGGTGGGGGTGAATGAAGCAGTAAAGTTAGACATTAGTGCATGTTATTATTATTATTAGTAGTATATTTAATGAATTAGGTAAAGCTAATTTCTACTTGGACCTTAAAAATTTAGTTGTGACATTTTTCATAGGTCTGAGATTGCTTTTTAAAGATTTGTTCTTATGTGATTATGTGTGTTTCTGTGTGTATGAGCACATATGAGTGCAGGTGCCTGAGGTATCCAGAAGAAGGTGTATGATCTCCTGCAGCTGAAGTTACAGGCATTTGTGAGCCGCCTGATACAGGTGCTGAGAACCAAACCTGGTCCTCTGCAAGGACAGTGCACTTCTTAACTGCTACACTGTCTCTTCAGCCCTAGTTCTGAGACTAATTAAATCGAAAATAGTTCATGCTTTTGCTTTGGGAAATTTGACAAATCTAGAACTATGATTACTTTACTTTGAAAGTATTCTTCTGTATGGTGTCTTTATTTGTTTCCTCTGGCCACTTTTAAATAATCTTTGTGGCTCAGTTTTGTTCTATGAAGCACCTACTTAGGAATTTTTGATCTTTTTATTTTGTGATGGCAAGTAATTAATATTTATAACTACTGAGCCTATGGCTTATGATGTTTTCTTTTTAAAAATGGTCAACTTTTTTTTTCTTAGAAGAATGGTAATAAAATTTATTGAGTTATTCGGGATTTATGTAATAGGAATCTACATATTAAAAGAATACTTTCTCATAAGGTGTATCCTGACAAGCAAATGTACTGAATTATAGTCACACTTGTGATTCTAGCACTTAGGAGGTTGAATCAGGATTGCTACATGTTTGAGGCCACCTTGGCCAGACTGCAAGGCTTTACTGGGCCAGAGTGACCATTCGTCAGCCCTCTTGTTTGTCCTCAAATACAAACTTTTCTTTATAGTTTTTCTAATTCTCTTACAATTTTTCTTTAGTTTTCAATATTTGTGTAATTTTTAAAAGTAATGTGTTACTTTCTTCTCTATGAATACCCAAATCTTTGAAGTAACCCTGTTGATACTATTTTTGTCATTTTTACAGATAACTATTTAGGGGGTTTAGTCACCTTGCTGAGGTTCGTATACCTGCTAAACAAGCAGTGCTATTGTGTGAACCAACAAGCGTCTAGTTGGCTGACCATTCCTTGCTGTTGATTGTATGGGGCTTTACATGCTTTTTCTTATTTTTATTCTTCTCATTTAATTTTTAGAGGACAGCTGCTATTCACAATGGTATGTGTATTGATGAGTTATATTAGCCTGTCCCAAATTAGCATTCAGTCATTCATTAGATAAACAGGCACAAATTAATGAGGTATATACTTCCTACTTTAAGGAATGTATTTTCTACAAGAAAAAAAACGTATGGTTTATTTTAGAGGCTTTGAGAAGATAGTATCCATGGATAGAAACAAATAGTAAGGTAATATCTCAGATGATGGACTAAAGAAAATTCATCAAGTGGGCAGAATTGTTCTGATATAAGGTGGCTATATAGAACTTCATGTTTTCAAAGGTAGTATTATTATATGTTTGCTTGTTAATTCAAATAAAATACTAACATTTTTATGTTTCTTTTAGCATCTTTTTGTGTGTTGTCTACTGATTAGTCTGTCATGTGTACAGTGAAATTATACATAGTGATAGAAAAAGTCTTTTTTTCTTCTAGGTTATTTCATTTCTGGCTGCAGTTTTGCATAAAAAGGGAACTCGTGAAGATATTGAAAATAACATGCCAGAGTTCTTACTAAAAAGTATGAAAAAGGAACCCTCTTCTTCAGCCAAAAAGGTGAAATATATAGAAATATTGAGCTTATAAAGTTGACATTGCAAATACAGAAGCATTTAAACACAATATGATGTATTGTAAATTTTAAAACAAGAATTTAGACATTAAACTACTTATTTTACAAGACTATTTTTGGAAGGTTACCAGTTTTAACTGCTAGTTGCATCATGTTATGTCTTAGACTTTCCCATCCCCGTAACTAATCAGGCCTGACTCTGCTGAGATTAGACAAGATTGGACATTTTCAGGGTGGAATGGTTGTAGACAAAGTAAGAGATTTGTAATAAAACAATAAAATTATTAGAAGTGTTATGCTTACAGTCTTTGTTTATACATGCTTGTGTGTGCACATGTGTATGCAGAAGTACATGCATAAGTGTGTATATGCTAATGAGGGTCAGCGGTGGATGTCTGGTGTCTTCTATCTTCACTGTAGTTTTTGAGTCAGGGTCTCTCCCTGAACCTGGAACTTGCTAATCCAGCTAAAAAGAAAGAATCCTTTTCTTTCTACCTCCTCAGTGCTAGGACTATTGGTGTTCACTGCCACCCAGCTTTTTATAAACATGGGTGCTGAGGACAGAACTCAGATCCTCATGCTTTCACAGCAAGCACTTTGCCAACTGAGTCATCTCTCAGTCCCCTTATGTACTTTTATGCTGTCCTCAATATTCATAGAATTGATAGGAATAAAGATGGACTGATTTGATGAAAATAATTACTGTTTTATTAAGGTAATGAACTATATTTCTCAAGTTCTAAAATAGAGTTTCTTTTATAAGATTTTATAAATCTTATTCACAATATTACTAAGAAGTCCAAGTGTGCTCCAGTGACTTCAGAAAGGTTATTTTTACATAACAACTTGAGAAGTACTGATTTACTGTATTTTTGTTATTAATTTAAATTACTTTAACTATTTTAACAGCATTCATGCATGTGGTGTGATACAATAGCTGCTCCAGTTGACATTGGTGTCTTCATTCATTTTTTTTCTTCCTTTCTTTATGTGTCTGTGCATATATATTTAAATCCTTTGCCATAGTACACATTGTCTCTGACTCTAATTTTGTTCTCATCACCCAAAGACTGTTTAAAAGAAATGTCTTAAAATTTCCAGGTAAATATAGTATTTGGTACCGAGTGATAAAAAAGCTTAGTTCTGTGTGTTTTTCTTATAGGATAATATAACCATAATTTTTCCTTTGTAAAGTATTTTTAATGCTTTGATGTTATATAGTCTGTTATTTGGAAATATCCACTTATTTGTGTTCTTTGTTTTTTATGGTCACATAGCTGTATATTTTCTGTTTCACCAAGCTTGATTGCCTTGTTAAAAGCCTTAATCCTATAGTTGAGGCAAATCAGAAAGACAGGGATCCTCCTGACTGCTAAGTGTCAAGAATTCCAGCACAATTAGCAGATTTGCTGTGCAGATTGCCTGTGTATGAACAACAGAGCATTTCAGACAGAACATTAAGATGAGGAACTTTGCATAAGACTTCAAGGGATATGACTTTTGGGTTTGGTTTACTCTTTTCACATCTGTAAACCTGCAGGTTTTTGCGATGCTCACTAGACTATAAACTTTGTTTATGGGGAAAAGCCTGTTTTCACCACCCAGTGACCTAATACAATTAAGTATTTGTCAGTTGTAAACCTGTCCAATGTATCTCAGGAAACCACCTATGATGACATATACTGAAAAATAGTATTGAGGGAGGGGTATTAGAAATTATTTAACAGAGGAACCTCATAGTCACCAAAATTATTTATATGGCTAGGGCTAAAACACTTAAACTCGATTCTCTTGACAAGCTTATGTCTGTCTGTATGTGGATATGTACTGCCCTTTATTGAACTCCTTTCTCTATGTTAAAATCATGTTTGAATCTAAGCTAAAATCCTTTCTTAATAAATTTCTGTTCTGCTTCATATTTTCTCATCCTGGGCCTCTTCTGCAGTATAGTCAAGAATTCTGACTTCTCTTGAGTGATGGTGTCTAATAAAGGAACTCTGGCTTGGATAGATGGCAGCTTTGTCCCTGCTTTTAGTGTCATTTTGTTTTTTTTGAACACCTGAGTTCTGAGAAATCTATATTAAATTTTCTGTTATGGCTGAAGTTGCTGTTGATCTTGTGTTTGTGTTGACTTTCACTAATCTCTTTAAGTTTGGTTTCATAAATATTGTTTGTACATTGGTTACATACTCAGTTAACAGATTATTTGCTGATTTCTGAGTTCAAGATTATATCTTATAAGTTGACCTAAATATTTTATTATCTACTGTTATTGCATATTTTAGATGATTGTTTGGTTTTGAACTGATTTTTTTTCCCATTGAAAGGAAATTTCTTTTTGATGAAGTATCAAGAATTTCATCTTTGAAATAATAATAATAGAAAAGCCCTACTTGCCGTAGAATTCTTTCAAATAAGTTTTCTTTTAAAAAATGTGTGTAAGGGTTAGAGAGATGAGAGATGGCTTAGTAGTTAGGAGCATTTACTATTGCAGAGGACCAGGGTTTGTTAAATAATGAAAATAACTGCTCTCTGTGTCTCTTTATTTTTTCCCCCTGTTTTTAGATGTTTTTAATAGTTGCTCCTCTTTCTGTCCTCTACAATTGGAAGGATGAGTTGGATACCTGGGGCTATTTCAGAGTCGTTGTTTTACATGGTAGCAAAAAAGACAATGAACTGATTCGTTTAAAGCAGAGGAAATGTGAAATTGCTCTGACAACCTATGAAACCCTGCGCTTACATCTGGAGGATCTTAACAGGTAAAGTCATTAGAGTGATACTGTCAGTGCTGGTAACATCAGTCATATGCGTTCTTTATGTCATAATGGAAAACTTAAACTCCTTTAGCTTGATTTCATGTCAGAGTTATAAAACAGAGTTTATGATCACTAACTCCATCTGGAAAAGAATTCTACCACTTCATATTTCTATTTCTTAAACTCAGAATAGGACTCCTTTCTAAACATTACATCTTAAAGAATGGTGAGATTTGTCCCAAGTCCTATGTACAACACTGTGTAAATGATGCCCCCAAGAGTATTGAAAGCCACTGAGGATATTTTGATCTTCACCCTAGATCAGTAGCATATCTTAACATATTTCCAAGATATAGTTGATATGTTGATCACATTGATGGGGAAAACCAATCAAGAGATTTTTTTTTTTCTGATCTAACTTGTGCCAAAATCCCCAATTCATGTGTATACAGGTACCAATCTTAGGATGTGTAATCATGTTTAAAGATGTGATTAAAAAAACTTGTGCAGTTTGGGTAGAGCTATAAGTCAACATAAGAAAGGTGTCCTTACTAGTTAACAGACAAATACCAAGAGCATATAGACAGGAGAGAACATGGGAGTTATCTAATATCCTTTAAATGCTAAAACATTATGGTTTCAGTTAGTTAGAATTGTAGTCAGTTAAAGAGAGAATGGTAGAAATTGACCTTAAAGATGATGCTTTCAAATCAGCTAAAGTGCCCTGGCACAAGATGATAATAACCAGAACCCAACAGCTCTCTTAGAGATTTTGTAAATACAGAATGTATTCAAGAGTAAAATGTATTAATGAGGTGGTGCATACCTGAGATCTCACCAACTTTGGGGGCTGAGTTGGGAGCATCATGAATTTAAGGCCAGTAGTTAGGAGCATTTACTATTGCAGAGGACCAGGGTTTGTTCCTATGTAGGCATATTAACAGATACAATTGGGCCTGTGCCCAAACATCAATACTGAAGAATAAAAGCAGTCACTAATCATTTTATCTGGAGAATGACAGAATAAATTGGATATGCTTTTGCCAAAATGGACTATTCAGATACAAGTGGACAGTTCTATTAGAATTATGAGGTTCAGTTTATGTACAATAATCAATGCTGATTTTTAAATGTAGTTAGTTTGTATTTCCACAGGTTCTACATCTAGGGACACTCAGCCAAGTGTAGATTAAAACCTTAACTAGAAAAAAATTTGTATATAACAAACTAATGATTTCCTTAAACAATTCAGTAAAAAATTTTTCATACCATTTACATTGTGGAGGGTATTACATATTATTTAGAGATTATTTGAAAAACACAGGATGATATATATGTATGTGTGTATGTGTGTGTGTATATATATATGTATGTATATATATATATATATATAGGTTATACACAGATACACTGTCATTTTATGTAAGAGACTTGAACATCCACATATTTTGGTTCCTAAACCAGTCATAGTTCAGTGTGAATATTGATCTGGCATTGTTAGATTTTTTAGTAAAGATCCTTTTGAGGCCTTACATAATTTTTGTGGAATATTCTTTTTATTTTTACAGCTCATTAAAAATTCTTAATTTGTTAAGTGTGCAAAACTATACACAATCTGGGTGTGGCCCAGGGGCCACAGTTTGCTGACACCTGGGTTTAAACATAGATTAAGCTCAATTCCTACCCTAAGTAAGGGAGAAACATTCCAACTGTCCTCTTTTTTAATAGCTAGCCTTTCTTCAGTGCTCATCACCAACACTCATCTTGAATTCTATCATGACAGACTGTGTCAAGCTGCTCCAGAGAATTCTATTAATGTAATTAGGCTGAAAATTTCCTCATTTATGCCTGGCATCTTTGCCCAACATGTTTTTGAGATTCATCTGAACTAATAAGTAAATCAGTGATTATTTTTTAAATGTTGAAATATATTTCATCTTATGCATATGTACCTCTTTTTCATACCCATTCATTTGAAAATAGTTATTTGATTTTGTTTTATTTTATTATTATTGTAAGTAAAATGCCAAGAATATATTTATGGAAGCCCTTTTTGACATATGTTTTATTTCTATTGAATAAATAAATGAGAGTAAAATTTGTGGATTTTAGAATAAGGGTAGGTTTAAGTGGAATTTCTAATAGTCCATTTTCCACAGTGACTGCCATTTTACTTTAACTGGATTGTGTAAAGGTTCAGTGGCTTTATAATCTTACCAGTATTGGCATTGTCAGTCTTTTTTGTTTTTTCTCATTTTAGTGAGCATATAGTACATGACATGTGATAAGAATTATATTTTTCTAATGCATGTGAAAAATTTATTCTATGGTTGCTAAGTATAGTATTCTATAAATGTCCACTTTTATTTGCATAATTTTGAGTGTTCCCTGTCTTTGCTGATTTTCTTTGGGGTTAGTTTATATTTTCTGAGGTATAATTTGAAATCATAGATTTATTTATACCTCTTCAGTTTCATAGCTTTAAGTCATATATTTTTAAGTTCTGTTTTAGGTACATATGCATTTTCAAATGTTCACTTTTTTCTGATGGATTAATTTTAAGTGCCTCTTATTTTTACACTATCTTGTTTTATCTGATATCAACATAACTGCCAACAGCTGTCTTATGCCCACTGTATATTATAGTTTTTCTTTTTCTATTTCAACATTTTTTTTATTTTGTAGTGACTCCCTTTACAAGTACAATATAGTTGAGCTTTTATTTATTTTTTTAAATGTCAATCTTTGCCTTTGTGGGAGTATTTAGACTATTTATATTTAATGCAGTGTTGGTAATGTTGGATTTTATAGGCTTTGGATATTATTTTTACCCCATACTGTTTGTATTTTACTGTTTTATGAATTTTGTCAGAATTCACTAATCTGGAGAGGTTATTAAGTAATTTGTCTAGGCTTACACAGTAAGTTAGTGTGGACATGGGGTTGTAACATTAATCATCGGTTTTTAACTTCAGACCTCAGAGTTCTAGTCAGCATGTTACCTCAGAAGATGTGGTACAGTTAGATGAATGTAATAAGGTCACTTATCATAAGTCACAATTAGTGTTTAACTGTTTCTTTAGAGTGTATTCCTTGATATAGATTTCATATTTAACCCCTGTGTTTATTGCATTGTAACATATATTTGCTAAAGAAATCTATAATTGGTAATTTTATGTGATATAATTATTAAGAATTCCAAGAATTATATAGCCATAAATCATATGTTTATAAAAGTAGGGAAATGAGAACATTGTTTTTTGTTGTTGTTACTTGTACTAGTTCAGATGTCTTCATTTTGACATATATGTTTTATGTTTAATCTGAGTGAGTACTATTTTGTGAGTGTGGTGTTCTGTACAGTTATGATAAATAATCAACAGAGTAGACAAATGAAAGATGTACTATGGTTGAACAATATTTAGTTGTTACTATCATATATTTTACTTTATGAAATGTTTGCAAATTTATATATGTCTAAAAAGCCAAATAAGGCTTTTAGGGAAAATGAATTTCTCTGTACACCTCCTTTTAATCTGTACCTTTAGCTGCTATTGACACTAGCCAGTCAGTGTGTCTGTCTGTCTCTGTCTCTCCCTTACCCTCCTTTTCATTCCTTCTCATACTCACCGCCCCCCCCCCCCCGTTCTGTTTGGTTTGATTTTGAGACAGTCTAGCCCAGGCTGGCCTGACTTTTCTGTGCACTGGCATTCCACATAGCTGAGCCCCTTGTCTCAGGTGGGATGCACCTTGCACAGAGGCACGCCCCTGGGCGTGGCTACGTAAACCCTGCGGCACTGCATGTGGAAGCACCTCCCTGGACCAGTCCTTTTCTTCTCTGTCCCCTGACTTCTGTCTCGCTCATCTGCCTCACAAAAACAAGGTGGACAGCAACTAAGGAGTAGTAATACCCGAGGTTGACCTTTGTCTTTTACATGCATTCTCACATATGTGTACACACACAGGTACATACATACATACATACATTCACAAAAGAAATTAAAAAATGAAGAGTAAACAAATACTCTTAAGATATTATCAATAGCTAATTTCTGTAAAGCAGAATTTAGTAAAGATTTTGGTGGTGACCTTGGTTATTAAGTCTTTTATACTCACCCAATATAGAATTATCTCCTTATCATTTGTATCTCAGTAAATTGAGCCTAAAGCTTTGTTAGATGCAGATTAACATTGTTGGCAAAGAAGCTTCATGAAATTGTGGTGGACTTCATTTTTATCACTTTGGGGTTTGTCTTACTGTTTATTTTTAATGACACTGAATTTATGTATAGGACAAGAAGGGAAACAACCATACAACCATACCTTCAAAATAAGGTTTTTTATTTACAGTAGCGAATCTATGAAGTAACATTTTACTATCATTTAAATATTTTTATTCTTTTGTCAATTTATGTATATGTTTTGGCACATTAAAATTTTATCTTTACTTGAATCTATTATCTTATTGTAGCATAATGTCTTTTTCTCGTTTATTATTTCTTATTAGTAGAACAGTTCTATAAAGAAAAGTCTCCTTGATTAGAAATTAGATACAATTTTAACTTAAATTAGAGTCAATGAATGCCTGATTGTATCGGAGTGAGAAGTTAAGCTAATCAGTAAGTTTAGATTGTTGGCACCATATCATCTTTTTTGTTTGCTTGCTTCCTGAGACATGTTTATTTGCAATTTGTGTGTTTTTAGATAGTTTAAGTTATTTGCCCATCTTTTGATTAGGCTGTTGAGTTGTAGTAGCATTATAGTCCATGTGGACTTGCTGTTTTTTTTTTTATTTATTTAAATTTGTTTTTATTTTACATACCAACCACAGTTTCTCCTTCTTCCTTTACGTAGTCTTCCTCCCCTCCCATCCACTCCTCAGAGGGGCTAAGGCCTCCCTTGGGGAGTCAACAAAATCTGTCATACCAAATTGAGGCAGGACCAAGCCCCTGCATCAAGGCTGAGCAGGGTATCCCACCGTAGGGAATGGGTCCCAGCAACCTGGTTTATGCACCCAGGACAAGTTCTGATCCCACTGCTAGGGGCCCCTCAAGCAGATCTAGCCACACAACTGACACCCACATTCAGAGGGCCTAATTTAGTTCCAGGTAAATTCCTCACTTCAACTCTCAGCCCAGAGTCCATGAGCTCCCACTAGCTCCATTCAGCTGTCTCTGTGGTTTTTCCCATCAAGAACTTGACAACACCCCCCTCCCCCATGCATCTATCTGATCCCTCCTCCCTCTGCTTCCTTCAGTTACTGGATTTAGGTTCTATGATGACAATTAGGGTGATCACAGGGAAAGGCTAGTTCAGGTACCCTCTCAACTTTAGCTAGGAGTCTTAGTTGAGATCTTGCTTGTAGATTCCTGGGAATTTACCTAGCACCAGATTTTTCCATATTTTCATAATGGCTCCCTCTATCAAGATATCCCTTTTATTGCTCCCTCTCCATTCCTCCCCCAGCTCAGCTATCTAGATCCTTCACGTCCCCATTGTAAGCATTCCCAAGGGATGGAGTAGAGCTGCTGCCATGCCCATGGATGTGGCTATGCAAATATGGGCCCACCTGCCCTCTTAAAGAAAATGCTCACACAAGATTTTTTCTCTTCTACTTCTCCCGCATCCCTGCTTCCCTGTTAATAAACTCTAGTGTGGTGCTCCTGGTGTTGAGACTTCAAGCACGTGCAGAAAACCAACACCCATCTATCTCCTTCCTCTCCCTTCTACTCCCTCCTCCTAGTTCACCCAGGAAATCTTAACTATTTCCCCTTCCTCCTTTTTACCTAGATTATCTGGGGTTATAGATTGTAGCTTGGCTGTCCTTTGCTTTGTGTCTAATATCCACTTTCCAGTGAGCACAAACCATGTTTGTCTTTCTGGGTCTGGGCTACCTCACTATTGCACAAACTCTAGTTAGTGTACAATGAAAATCTGGAGCCAGATACTGGGGAAAAGCTGGGATATCAGAGCAATAGAGAAACAAACCACAGCCACTTCTCACCCAGCCAACTCCTCAGGCCTGTCTCCAAGAATCCTCCAACTGAATGCCTCTGAGTCCTCTAAAAAGGGAGGAAAGTATCTGGGAAAGCTGAGAAACCCTCTTCTCTTGCTTTGCCCAGGTATCTTAACTTCCTCTTTCCATATTCTTAAAGCTAGGATTAAAGGTGGGTTGACACTCTGTAACCTGGCTGGGCTCTGTGGTTGACTCTGATATTCCAGATTAATTTTATTAAATATATATCACTACACTTCACCGAGGATGTTTTTCTAATTCCACCCATTTGCCTACAAATTTCATGATGTCATTGGTTTTTTTTTTTTTTAAACCGCTGAGTAATACTGCATTGTGTAATGTACTACCCTTTCTTTATCAGTGGATAAATGTCTCCATTGTCTGTTTTTTTGCCAATACCAAGCTGCTTTTATTACTATAGCTCTATAAGTAGAGCTTAAGTTCAGGGATGATGGTGTCTGTGGAAGTTCCCTTATTGTACAGGATTGTTTTTGTTATCCTGTTTGTTTTTCCTATGAAGTTGAATATTGTTCTTTTGATGTCTATGTAGAATTGTGTTGGGATTTTCATGGGGATTGCATTGACTGTAGATTGCTTTTGGTAAGTTTGCCATTTTTACTATGTTGATCCTACCTATCCAATAACATGGGAGGTCTTTCCATTTTCTGCTATCTTCATCCATTTCTTTCTTCAAAGACTTAAAAGTTCTTGTCATATTGATCTTCCACTTCTTTGGTTAGTTACCTATTAATGGAGGTCACTGGCAACTGATAAAGAAAGATAGCGTTTATTAAGAGAAGAAAGTCACTGGTAGACAGATTACACAGTTTTGCAGTTTCTGGAAAGCTGGACTGGGCCATGGGGCTTCACAGTGGGTCAGGTGCTCCATCCAAGAGCACAAGAGAATGGGAAGAAGGGGCTTCTGTATATGTGTGCCCTGATTTTATACCAGCCCTACAGCCATGCCCCAATACTGGGGCCCAAGGTCATAGGTGATTTCCAGATTTCTGTTGGCCTCTACCTGCTCTCCATTACAGTTAGCTCAAGATATTTTATACTATTTGTGGCTATTGTAAAAGGTGCTATTTCTCTGATTTCTTTCTCAGCCCATTTATTATTTGTATATAGGAGGCTATATTGATGGAGAGAGTGGTCAGCCTGGTCTTGTTTCTGATTTTAGTGGAATTGTTTCACATTTCTCTCCATTTAGTTTGATCTTGGTTGTAGGCTTGCTGTATATTGCCTTTATTATGTTTAGGCATGTTTCTTGTATCCCTGATCTCTCCAAGACTTTTATCATAAAGGAGTGTTGATTTTTGTCAAAGGCTCTTTTGGCATCTAATGTGATGATGATCATGTGGTTTTTTTCTTTCAGTTTGTTTATATGGTGAGTGATATTGACAGAATTTCATATGCTGAACCATCCCTGCAACTTTGGGATGAAGCCTACTGATCCTAGTGGATGATTTTTTTTTTGAGGGGGGTGATATGTTCCTGGGTTTATTTTGCCAATATTTGAGTATCTTTTTGCATTGTTGTTCATGAATGTGATTGGATGTTTATAGGTGTTTTATGCAATTATAGTTTGCAGATAATTTCTCTCAGTCTTTCATTTTCTTAATGATATTTTTAGAAGAGCAAAAGTTTGTAACTTTGACAGCATCCAGTTTATCACAAAATCTTTTGGAAAGTTTGTGTCTGACTTATAATCAGGATGATTGGTCTGTTTCATAAATTTTATTATTTTTTTGATATTTAGACTTATAATCTATCCTAAGTTCCATTTTTGTGTATAGTGTCTTTTTTCCCTCTTTAACTCCTAGACATTTGTTTATTCAATATTTTACACCCAATTATAATCTGAATTTTTTGTTGTTGGTTTTGTGTTTTATTTTGTTTTTTGAGACAGAGTTTCTCTGTGTTGCTCTGGCTGTCCTGGAACTCATTCTGTAGACCAGACTGGCTTTAAACTCAGAGATCTGCCTGCTTCCTGAGTGCTGGGACTAAAGGCACATGCCACCACTGCCTGGCATAATCATTATTCTGGATCCTCTAATATGCTAATCAAACTTGTTTCTGGACATTTACCCCAGCTGTGGCTCTTTAGCTTTCCCTCCGTGTTCCCACACTGATTTTCCACTGATGTTCTTTTTAGTAGATTGATCATTGCAGCTGCTCATCTCTGTTGGGGTCACATCAGTAACCTTTTTAGTAAACAGTATTCATTACATATTTCACAAACATACTGATGTCTATACATTACTTTTCAAATTTAACATATAGTTTGTTTCTTTTATGTGTCTGTTTCTGGTTTCTTACGTAAAGGGGAAATTGTCTTTTATTGATTTTTAAATAACAGCTTTCATTCCAGCATTATCAAACATGATCTCTAAACTTGTTATAGTATCATGCATTTTATTGGAGTCTACAAAATCATGTCTTTTCTTGTTTTTCATGTTTTTCTATATTCGTCAGTGGTCTTCTGTGACCTAGGGTCACTTAGCCAGATGAGAATCAGTAGAGTCATCAAAGGATGAAGGTGGTAGCAAGGGAGAAAAAGCTATCTAAATTATTTAGACTAAAGTAAGGACATTTTCTGTTCTCCATTCCTCCTTTTTTTTTTTTTTTCCCTTGTAGTTTAAAATGGTCAGCTGTCATTGTAGATGAAGCTCATAGAATCAAGAATCCAAAAGCACGAGTTACAGAAGTCATGAAGGCGTTGAAGTGCAAGGTCCGCATTGGCCTCACTGGCACCATCCTTCAGAACAACATGAAGGAGCTGTGGTGTGTTATGGACTGGTAGGTGAAATGCTTAGACGTTTTCTGGATAGGTGTTAGCTGAAAGCTGCCTTGTTTTCTGATTACTAGTCCTTTAAATCATAGCCCTTCCTTTAAAATACTGCTCACTTAACTGTTGACAGAAATATCCAATCCCAAGTATGTTTCAGTGTAGGAAGTTCTGTGAAAAGTTGGTCCCCAGAGTAAATAAATGCTGAATTTCCAGCCCCATTGCCTTCAGTTATAAAGTCATAAAGAAGGAATACTGTTTTCCTGTTCTTGTTTTATTGTCATTAATAACCCACTGAGTATACTCCGTATGAGCAAAATAATAGAATGGGTTTTGTTTTTGTTTTTTTTAAGATAATGTAGTAATTTTGTTTCATTTTTCTTACTGACTTTATAAAGGGCTGTGCCAGGACTTTTAGGTAGCAGGATCCACTTCAAGAAGCAGTTTTCTGACCCAGTGGAACATGGCCAGAGACACACAGCAACAAAAAGAGAGCTTGCTACTGGCCGAAAGGCTATGCATAGGCTTGCGAAAAAGATGTCTGGCTGTTTTCTCAGACGTACCAAGACCCTTATCAAGGGCCAGCTACCTAAGAAAGAAGACCGGGTGAGAACTGCATTTGTTTGTATTATTAATTCCTCATCACAATTTTTTTTCTGTAAAGCATTTCTTTTTAGAATTCGTTTTGTGGAATAAGTTTGTTACATGTGAAATTTCAGAAGGCATCTGTTGAGCTCAGATAATTTCTTCCCTGATTTTACTGACCTGTTAGTTAATAAGCCTGCAGTTAGTACATGTGTTAATTAGCTTTCTATTGCCATGATATATTCTGGAGATAAGTCGGTGAAAAAGGAAGAAAGATCTATTTTTCAGCCCATGGTTCTTTGGATCTGTGGCCTGTGGGAGAACATAGTGGAGTAAGCTCTTACCTCACAGTGATGAGAAGGTAAAAGACAGGAAGGGGCCAGAAACCCAATAACCACTTCAGGGACACAGTCTCAGTGACCTAAGTTTTTTCTAAAGGTTCCTCGTGCCAAAGGCCAGTGAGCTAGGCTTTGGCTTGTGGGCCTGTAGGGGGCCTTTGGGACCCAAGCCATGAAAGTATATTTAATGCACATCTTAAATCAGGTGTAGTAGTGCACTCCTTTAACCCCAGCACCAAAACACACAGACAGGCCAGTCTCTTGAGTTCAGGCCAGCTGGTCTATGTAGTGAGTTCTAGGCCAGTGAGGTGTAACAGTGAAAAACTTTCTCAAAGCAAACAAACAAATAAATAACAATAACAAAAACCCAGACCAAATCTTCATGTCTTATCAAAGCTTTTGATTCAGGTCTTCCTTAAGCAAATAGGGATAGTTCTCATTGTAGTTAGTTTTGTTGTTAATATTGTTGTTTATATATGATACTGTTCAGTGTGCTCTGTGGTATCTTAATTCTAGTTATAGGACTGAAGTGGTTTACCCCTTTTTTCTAGGTTGGCTTTATGTGGAATGTTGTTTTTAGTTACACTACTGATCTAACTTGTAAGAAAATAGCAAGGAAAATTGCAGTTGTTAGAATTTTTAAGTTTTCCATTGATTGTTTAACTTTGTGATTCTTAGCCCCAACAGTAGAATAAAGATTCTATAAATCATTACAAGTTAAATCTAACTCATGCTTTTTTAACCAGAGGTGATGATATCAAATGTACTCTAATCTTAATCTTAGGATACCTTGTAAAGATAGATTTGAAAATAAAGGCTGGTACTGATAAGGTGGTTGAGAAAGTTAATGATATGTGATTGGATATTTATCTAAAGCAAATATTATGTTAGAGTACTTTGTGAACCTCTGCTTTCTAAAATGTTGCATGTAGGATTGTGTGTTTGTGTGCACGCATGCTGTGTGTGTGTGTGAGTGTGTGTGTGTGTGAGAGAGAGAGAGACAGAGACAGAGATGGGGAGAGAGAGAGAGATAATCTACTTAATAGGAATAATACAAACAAAATAATCAAGAGAGCACTATGCCTAGAGATTGAGAACTTGGACTCTGGCTCTCCAGTTAAAGGTCTTTTTCAGTTGAGCAGCTTGCTGAGGTTCTCAGACCAGTGTTGTTTGTTAAGGGACTAGTGATGATAGACAGGCTCTACATGGTACTCCAAATGCATGAACTAAGAAACACTTAGTAACTGTTTGTGTGAACACTAATATAAACTATCCTTTGTATTATAATTAATGGCTGCTATCTTCTATGTCCTCCAGCTGCTCTTATGTCTTTTTATATTCAAGACTGAGCATCAATGAGTAATTATATTCTGTTGACATATTTAAAATTTTAGCATTGTTTTTAAAGGCATTCCTGTATTTGCTAAATGTATTTTTTTGTAATACTGTCCCATTGTATTATAAATGCTTAAAAATAGATGGCTGTTTCTTTTTATTCACATTCTTTATGGCTTGTTATGGATACATTTGATTTTATGACATTGGTTTCATACATATCTAAAAGAATTTTTATTAATTTTTAGTGCTGCCAGAGGTAGTAGGGAAATTGTGTTCCTTATAACTTGGCAGCATGTTTTGTTATAATATTTTGTTCTGTCTTTGAATTTGTATATACAATAGCAACTTACATTTACTTTTGTATATATTTATTTAATTTTTATCTTTACTAATTTTAGGAATTTATAGCAAGATACTGAATACAAGTAACTAAGAAATTTTTAATGTTTTTGCAGTTTTTCAAGTATTTCATAGCATTTGTCATTTATACTATTGTTCTAGTTTTTTGTTTTACTTTATCATAATTTGTTTGCATGATGAACTGATATATACTTCTAAGGAGACCCATGATATACTGAGAAATATATAAGGAAGTCACATTGTTTTTCATGTTATTTTTTCTTTTAAGTAAAAACAAGAACAAATTATAAGGATTACTTAAAAGTGAGATCATAGTCTGTACATTATAAAATGAAATGAGGAGCAAGAATAAAAGAATGGGGAAGTAATTGTCATAAAGACATAAGCACAGGTACTTCATACAGGTGACTGTGCTGTACCTAATGTGGGATGTCTTTCATTGGATAATACAGGAACTGTTGGCCTATGGCAAGCCAGCATATAGGTAGGCAGGAAATCCAAGCATAGACAAAAGGGAAGGAGGGTGGAGGCACAGAGAGAAGCTGGAAGAAAGCAAGATGTAATGGAATACAAGTAAAGCCACTAGCCATGCGGCAAAACATAGATTAATAAAAATGGGCAGAGTTTAGTTGTAAGAGCAAGCAAGCAAGAAGCCTGAGGCATGGACCAAACAGCTTGTAATTATTATAAGCATCTGAGTCATTATTTGGGGCAAAGAGGTTTTGGGAATGCAGATCTAGATCTTGGGTTAGGACAAGGCAGAAACTTCAGGCTACAAATGGCATTCCAAAGTAGGGCATGTACTCTCACATAAAGCTGGAGGAAGCTTAAAAAGGGTTCTAGAGCACAGAAATGGAGCCAAAAATGGCTTCCAAAGTTGTGTCTCTCCAATAGGCCATGAGACAGAGACAATGAAGTATAGACATGTCCTGGCATGGCATGCAGGCTTGAGCTACAGGGGCATAAGCGGCATGCAGCTTAACTGCAAGAAGCTGGTTCCTGAAGTCTCACAGGAGCCTCGATGTAAGCACAAGCTGCATATGATGGATTTAAGGTTTTTCTTCATACAGACAAAAAGGGAACAGAGTCCAAGAAGGCTTCTTAGTACCAGCATTTTCTTAGGTCAGCTCTGTTTGCTGGCAGTGAGCAGAGCCGCAGCTCTTTTAAGCAAAGCTTCCTACTCAGCCTTAGTGGCAAAAAATGTGTAGCTCTTTTAAGAGCTCTGCTTCAAATACCTAAACGGAGTTCATGAGCAGTGGGTGGCTATGCTCTACTTAGTGGCAGTGTGGACCCTAAAATTCCCCAGAGTTGAGATGGTAAATGTGGCTTCTGCCAGTATCTCTGATAAAAAGCTAAACTCTCTATGAAACTGGACTAAGGAGCTGGGTGGAGCTAGCCAGCCACCCTAGCCAAGCCTTTAATCCTAACCATATCTGAGCAGATTAAAGATGTTTTCAGAAAAAGGTAAGAGACATACAGTATAGATAGATTTTTAAAAAGGGGCCAATGTTATTTATAAAAAAAACAGGCTTAGGAGAGAAAAGATAAAAGAAAAAGGATAGAGAAAGTTCTTTAAAAGTCAAAGTAAAGTGAAAAAAATATATACGTCATGTAAAGATGGAAAATAAACAGAGAATCTAGATATTGTACATTATGCTGTCTTTGAATTGTTTGACTGCTAAGGAAGGATTAAGAGCTGCTAAGAGACATTTGATTATAAAAGCTGCTGGATTAATCCAGCCTATATATTTGTAAATGCCTAGATTTCATAATTGAAGTCAAAAGATATATTACTTTGGAAAAGAGGTTATGCTTTTATTTTCTCAGAATATGAGAGGCTGTGGATTTATTCAGCATTAAAGAAAATAAAGTTTGATCAAGTGTGGCTCCCAAAAAAATCTCTGATGGGAAGAGATGGCCATATTAGTGTCAAGGCTACTGACTAAGATGATCCAGCCTCAGGACCCTCATAAGATTTCCAGCACTCCAGTTTCTTACATGAGGTTTCTGTCCCTCTCTGGGACAGAGTTTCAACCCACCCATGGCCACTTTCCCCCCAAATGACTCAGATGGTTATATTTATTTCATCCTATTTGGTCTATATCTCAGGCATATTGCTAGCTAGATCTTTCATCTTAATTCAACCTATTTTTATTCATCTATTCTGCCACATGGCCTGTGGCCCATAGCTCATCTATATTCCTACATGCTTCTTCTTCAGCGTCTGGATGGAGTCTGTCTGACTCTGCCTTTCTCCTGCCTGGACCTCAATTTCCCTGCCTACTTCTACGATGCTCGACACAGGCAAAAAAAAAATTAACAGTTCCTTTATTTACAGAATGATATTAACAGCATAAGATGAACATTTCTACTTCACTTCCTCTTTTCTGTCTAATCAAAAAGGAAGGTTTCAATTTTAATATAGCAAAATCACATAGAACAAAACAGCTATCAAGCAAGAATTACAGTTAACAATATCTAGTCTTTTTATATTTAACAAAATTAAAGAAAATATTCTATTATCTACCTTATCCTTTTGAGTCTAAAGTTTCATATCTAATATACCTTTTAAACTAAAAGAACTATACCTATAATTATTAAACCTTCAACCACATCAAAGACCACACAAGGATATAATGTTACCCAAGTAAACAGGAAGTGCAAGCAACTTCCAAAATCTAGAAATGACAGAGATGACACCTGTCTGCCTGGACTCAAGGTTCCTTTGTAACGTTGGGGCATCCATCTTCAGCCTATAGGCCCAGAGTCTCTGACATACCTTTCAGTGATACAGAAAATCTGGCACAGTTCGTCAGTCGCTTCTTCTTGTGTCCAGAAGGATGCCTGGCAATTTTCCCTGCAGAGCAGGAACCTGAAGAACCATCTCGGCTTGTTCTGCCAAAGTTCAGAGGTCGCTTTCCTATGGAACCTGCATGTCCAATTTATAGAGCATACTATCAAGCAAATGATACAAGAATAGTTTGTTGTCCAGTGGCCAACTGTTGCCACAAAGTAAATTTCACATGAAGTTTCTTCAATGCCCATCATGCTCTTGAAGTACATTGGTGCTGTCAGGAGCAGACCTATCTCACTTTCTAGAACAGTCTAAGTTCTTAAAATACTTTAAATGCCATATTCTGTAGGTCTTAGAAATGTTTGAAGATTACCCATCTAATTGAAATATATCTTTGTATACCTACAAATACCTAACTAACATGACTATGAGTTTGGTTATTATAGATGACCATTAATCTGCATTTCTTAATTACACATTACGATTTTAAATTAGTTGCATAAACATCATACCTTAAACAAGAGTAGAAAAATACAATATAACAAAAGTAACCCTAAATTTGTATCAATGAACCAAAATTCATCTATCTTTTATAATTATTCCAATATCATATCCTCCCCATTCTTTTTTAAGAAAGAGATTGACCATTAACCATTTATAATGAAAACAAATGTTTATAAGCAATATTTTGGGAATTTGGGCATAGCATCTCATTACTGCTTCCTGCTGATTAAGGGGTATTGGCAATCTCATGGGGTCTTGAGACTGGATCATCTTAATTGGCATCCTGGAAGCTGATCTTCACATCATAGAATGTTCAGGTTGCCTTGGCAGATGAAACCATATTTGCCTGGAAACAATCCACAGTTTCTTATCTTCTGTGTAAACAAAAGCAGAAATGCTTTTCCAAAGTAACATATCCTTAGACACAAATCTCAAGGTCAAGATCCCTTTAAAATATACATGTTTGTTAGCATGTTAGCAGCCATTGCAATCAATTGTCTTTCTTCAGTTAGCTCATTAAAAGTTAAAAAATTAAAAGACAACATAATAATAACCATAATCCAGACTCCTTGTGTATTTGCCATCTTTACGTGGTTTTTCTTCTATTTCTCTTTTTTAAGGGGTTTTTTTGACTCCTTTTCTTTTTTCTCCCAGTCTATGTATTCTTTTTCACACACATTTTAACCCGTTTAAAGGTTTTTCTCCATCTGAATTTGTTTTATTGGGAATCCTTAATTATTTCCCAACCAGAAGAACTTTTAAAATGCTAGTATTGCTTTGATTGCTGACTTTGCCCCCTTTGGTGGCTTTCAACAGGGCGGAGGTGCCAGGCCAAGCTTACTTTCAGCTCTTACAGAGCCACACAGTTTTTTCCGATAAAGCTGAGTCAGAAGTTTTTTAAAGGAGCCACATCTCTGCTCTCTGTTATCCCGAGTCTTCTGTGAGAATTTCAGGAATCAGCCTTAAGCTGCCCGCCGTGGACCCGCCATTTTTAAATTCAAGCCTGAACTCTGAGGCATCTCTGTACCATGACCCAATTCAGATAAACAATTTAGAAGCTGCTTTTGGCTCTGTTTCTGTGCTCTAGAAAGCTTTTTAAGCTATCTCAGGTTTTATGTGGGTGTTCAGGCCCCCAGGTTGGGATGCCATCTGTTACACAAGGTTTCTGTCCCTGTCCAGGCCAGAGGTCTGACCTGCCCATAGCCACTTTTTCCCCCCAAAATGACCCAGACACTTAGCTAGCTCTTTCATCTTAACCCATTTTCTTTAATCTGTTCTGCTCCGTGGCCCATAGCTCATCTATATTCCTACATGCTTCTCCTTTGGTAGCTGTAAATAGTCCGTCTGACTCTGCCCTCCTCCTACCTGAACCTCAATTTCTCCCTACTACTTTTTCTGTGGTGCTCGACACAGGCCAAAACAGTTCCTTTATTTACAGAATGATATTCACAGCATACACTGGAACATTCCCACCTCACCAATCAGTAGAAAGTAGTAATGGAAAGCTATGCCCAGCTTCTTAAAATATTGTTTATAAATGTTTGTTTTTATTATAAGTGGTTAATGGTAATAGTCTCTTTCTAAGGGGGATATGATATAGAAATGATATAAAAGATAGATTATTGAATCTACTTTGATTCAAAATAGAACTGTGAATCTCAAAATACTTTACATTGGTATGGATTTTGGTTTACTAATACAAATTTAAGGTTAATTTTGTTATACTGTATGTATATCTCTACTCTTGTTTAAGGTATTATGTTTATGTGACTCATTTAAAATTGCAGTGTGTAATTAAGAAACAGAATAATAGTCATCTATGATAATCAACTTATAGTCATGTCAGTTTTTTAGGTATATTTCAATTAGATAGATAATCTTTAAACACTTCAAAGACCTACAGAATATGGCATTTAAAATGTTTTAAGAACTCAGACTTTTCTGGAAAGGGAGACAGGTCTGCTCCTGGCAGCACAAATCTACTTCAGCCGGATGATGGGTATCAGAAACTCTATATCGAGTTTACTTCTTTGTTGCAAAGGTTAGCCACTGGGCAAAAGACTGTTCTTGCCTTAACTACTTGATAGTATGCTCTATAAACTGAACATATAGGACCCATTGGAAAGTGACCTCTGGAACTTTGCCAGAACAAGTCAAGATGGTCCTTTAGGTTCTTGCTTTGTAGAAGAGACTGCCAGACACTCTGCAGGACACAAGGATAAGTGACTGATGAACTATACCAGAATAGGTAGAGCAGTTTTTCAAATTCACTGCTTCACTGAAAGGTATGGCAATGACTCTGGGCCTGTAGTCTGAAGATGAATGCTTTAGTATTACAAAGTAACTTTGGGTGACTGTCCAGGTAGCCAGGTGTCTGTCATTTCCAGGATTTAGAAGTTGCTTGCAATGCACTACCTGTTTACTCGGGTAATATTATAACTTTCTGTGGTTTTTGATGGTTGATGATTCGATAGTTATAGTTTTCCTTGGTTATAACAAAAAGTAAATTAGATATGAAACTTTGGGCTCACAAGGATAAGGTAAAATGATAGAACATTTTCTTTAATTTTGCTAAATACAAACAGACTAGGTATTGTAACTCTAATTCTTGTTTAATAGCTGTTGTGCTACATGTAATTTTGCTATGTTGAAATTGAAACCTTCCTTTATGATTAAACAGAAAAGGGAAGTGATATGGGATGTCTTTCTGTATAAGACCATTGGATAATAAAGAGGCTGTTTTGGCTTGTGGCAAGCCAGTTTATAGGAGGAGGAAAATCCAAGCATAGATAAAGGGGAAGAAGGGTGGAGGCACAGAGGGAAGCTACAAGCTACTGCTGACAGCAAAATGTAATGGAACACTGGTAAAGCCACTAGCCATGTGGCAAGGCATAGATTAATAGAAATGGGTTAAATTGTAAGAATTAGCACATAATGAGCCTAAGCCATAAGCCAGACAGTTTGTAATTAATCTAAGCCTCTGTGTGTTTTTGTGGGACTGTGGGTCTGCTGGTCTGGATCTCGGGCTAAACAGGCCAGAAACTTCAGCCTACAGTTACCATCATTAAATCTAGTAGACATTGTGATGATTCTTGTCATTGCTAGAGAAATCCTAACAACTATCTTCTCCTTTTTCTACAGATGGTATATTGTTCTTTGACAGAATTCCAGAAAGCTGTCTATCAGACAGTGTTAGAAACTGAAGATGTGGCTTTGATCCTCCAGTCCTCCCAGCCTTGTACCTGTGACAGTGGCCGGAAAAGGAGAAACTGCTGTTACAAGGCAAACATTTCCACCTGCCTTCATTGCTTTGTTCTTGTGCCAATGAAACCACTTCTAGTCAGTTCTTTAACTTTAGTAGTTATATTTTAAAAAGTTGTCAAGGGACCAGGGAGATGGTTTGGTGAGTAGAAGGATGCATGACCCAAACCTGACAAGCTGACTTCTGATTCCTGGACCCCACAAGGGGCAGCATGCAGAGGTGGGTCTGTGATCCCAGCATTCCTGGCAAGATGGGGTTGCAGACAGGAAAAATCTCTGGGAGCTTGTGAGCCAATAAGAGAAACCCTGCTTCAAAACAAGGTGGAAGGCAGGAACCGGCTGTTAAAAGTTATCCTATGGTCTCTACATGAATGCCATGTAACATGCATGTCTGCATCACACACATGCACATAGGTAATCACAGGCTAATCAGAAATGCTTTACAATACCAAATCACCACATTATAAAATCCAGTATTCAGATAGCAATAAAACCTAGTTTAAATCCAATATTCAGATAGCAATAAAACCTAGTTTAGAAATTAAGCTTCAGTTTGCTATCTTCTCACTTATTATTATCTTAAAATCCCATTTTATTTTCACAAAACTTTCATCCGTTGCTTCGCTGTTTCGCTGATCAAACACAGCTCCTAGCCACAGTGTCTGTTTAATAAAAGAATTGTGTTAGTAGAACAAAATGTTTTCTTAGAGACAAAAAGTTGCTTGTTTTTCTATCTGCTATTTATTATTTATTTACTTATTTGTCTTTCTGAGAGAAGATTTCACTGTGTATCCTGGCTATCCTGGAACTTACTCTGTAGACCAGGCTGGCCTTGAACTCAAGAAATTCAACTGCCTCTGCCTCCTGAGTGCTGGGATTAAAGTTGTGTGGTACTACTGCTTGGCTTTTTAAAAATTCCTTCTTAGGTCTCATATCTGTGATGATTGCAGGGACTTGAGTATTTTTCTAGATTGCTTTTTATTCCATCTAATTGGTTTTTCTGTTTTTAGTCATTTCCATTTTGTAATACCCAATATATTTAGAAAACTTTCTAGCTTTGTTAACAGATTTGGGGGCCACACCCTGTTCCCCAAATCAGATATGGTCACTCATCAGTAATCTGTTTAAAAGAGCCATGATTCATGAATATTCTTTTAAGCAGTTGGTAGACAATAAGTATTAGTATTGTGTTTTATAATTAGTTATATAGTTATATTATTAATGGTTTTTTTGTTCTGTTACAGACTAATTCACAGGGCGACAAAGTGAGAACTTTGTGTCTTAGTTACCTGACTGTGCTACAGAAAGTGGCTAACCATGTCGCACTGCTGCAGACTGCCAGCACCTCCAAGCATCAGGTTGGGGTTGACTTTACATTTCTTTGTGATGGTATTGATATAAAACTGATACTATACAGAGTTGTTGTCACACAAAAAAATGTATCTCTTTTCTTAAAGGGAATGAAAAATACTTTATTCTGAAGAAAAAAATTAAAATTGAGGCAAGTTTTAAAATATATTAGTGTGTACATCAGAGAGATGGATACAACATGGAAGATTTGTTATAGGCCTAGGATGCTATCTGATGACATTCTTATCTTTTAGATTAGTAGAAACTAGGATTCCAAATTTTTCACCTATTAGTCACAGAATATTAGTTCTAACATTGATGTAGGCAAGGAATCGCTATTAGAAGGTTGGACTAAAACTCTGCTCAGATAAGATAACTTCTGAAGCTGCAGCATTCTAATCTACCTACAGTACCTCAGCTCTAATCAGTCTCTGCAGACACAGCTTCTTTACAGGAGTTCTCCTTCACATTATCTTAGCTAAATACTTTTAAGTGTGTTGTAGGTGACAATGAAGAGGAATCTGACTTGCTTATTTTAAAATCTAGTAATTAAATAACAGAACCTGCCTAGCATGTGCAAGGTACTGAGTTCAGTGTTCAGCATCAATACTAATAAATTTTTAAAGTAAAATTCATGTATCAAGGAACATGCACACTTAAATTTTTATCAGACTGAAAAAGCTTGAGCTTGAAGTAATAGTTGTTTTATGTGTTTAATGTATTTATGTGTTTTCTTTGGTGTAATTACTTAGATAATTAGCCTGGGCAGTGGTTGTGCATTCCTTTAATCTCAGCACTTAGGAAGCAGGGCAGGCAGATTTCTGAGTTCATGGCCAGCCTAGTCTGCAAAGCAAGTTCCAGGGTAGCCAGGGTTATACAGAGAAACCCTATCTTTTTTTTTTTTTTTTTTTTAATTTACTTAGATAGTTGATAAATAAATTTTATGCAATCATGCATGCTTATATTGTGTGTAATTATATTTATCTTATATACTGGATAAGTAGATATTTAATAATTTATATGTTAAATATTCAGTTCTCCAAGGTGAGGATTAAATAGCATTTGCTTTGGTAATTGCAGTTGTAACTTACTCTAGATACAAGATTAGTAAAGAGGTCTTGCTGTCATGCAAGGATATTTTCTTAGGCTGTAGCTGGTGCTTTTTAAACAGATTAAAATTAAAATCTATTAAGAATTTGGTGCAATAGTCTTTGATAGTATTATTTACTCGTTAGTGAATGTTTGTTTTCCTGTTTTGGAAATCTTGAGGAATATCCATATCCATAATGTCAAGACTTCATCATCAAAACCATACATATTTATCATACAGCTTTAGGGTTTTCAGAATTATTAATCAGACTTATAGAAGGCTGATTATATTTGTTTCTCATAAGTAAATTTTTTAATAAACAGTTTTATATTTTGCAGGTTCAAGTATGTATTGAAATTTTTTTTTCTTCTCTTAAGGACACTCTTATCAAGAAGATATGTGATCAGGTATTTTCCAGATTCCCAGATTTTGTGCAGAAAAGCAAAGATTCAGCCTTTGAAACACTTTCTGACCCTAAGTACAGTGGGAAAATGAAGGTATGTGCTCTTCTTCCTTCAGTTTGCATTCAACCAGGCATGCTGCACAAAAAAATAAAATTGATTTATACAGTGAAAGGACATAAGCTAATCAGGCCAGGCGCCCAAACACTAAGAAGCAATGGAGGTTATGAGCTTTGCATATAAATCAGTGCACCCAATGGGTTCTCAGTGGCAGTCACATCAAATATACTTCAGACATTTATTAATCTACTGGACTTAAAAACACTTAAAATATATGCTGTTAATACATGTGTACAGAGACAAGGCCTCTATATCTAGATTGGATTTTCAGCTTCCAATTTTTATTTGCCAACCTGGATAGTAAAATTGCAAGGGAACGTTTGTTCTGCTCAGGGAAACTGGCCTATGGCTATGTTGTTCTTGGTACTGCATTACTAAAGGAGGGATGTGGAAAGTAAGCCTATATGCTGTAGCCCTGACCTAGGCCTCTGGACATTAGCTGTCATGGTAGTATGAACTGCTGACAGCCTAAGTCAGGTTTGTATGACCCCAATAGCTAGCTATCAAGAAGCCTTATTTATGGGTTCACAGATTTTTATGGACCAATTCCAAGCAATATACTCCAATTAAGAAGATAGTAGGGTATTTATTTCTTTTGGCAAAGGGGAAAAAAGGAAGTAATTCAAAGTAGCCAATTAGTGTGTCTTCTAGATAAGCTCAGTATGGTTTAGTTGCTTAGAACCTAGAAATTTGATGAAATAAAATAGCTGTAAGTAGAAGTAGTAAAGAGGATTGCATTAAAAATTTATTTTAAAAAATAGTTTGTATTCATGAGAATATCATGATTTATTCCAATAAGTAATTAAAATATAATCTATTTTTATCCATTTTATTCATTTATTTTAAAGTTTTAAGATATAAGAGCCAGATTCACTTAGAGTTTTATTTTTAGAAATTATAGTTTGTAGTTAAGATAATGATTTAATTTTATTTTTATTCTGATTTTGGTTGTTGGGAGCTGGGTAGGCATCTTGGTTTGTATGAAGAGCAATTGACTTGGAACTTCTGACTGATGGCTAGTTAAAGAGATCTTGATAGTAATAAGCTGGAGATGTGTGCTATAGGGTTGTTATCATGCAATTAGCGGCATTACCTGTGACATACTGGTTTGTTGATAAATAGTCTATAGGCTTATTATAGAATTGTTGTCCACTTTTGAGTTAATAACTTCAGGTTATTGAGTTGTGTATTGGTTGTGAATTCAGATATTTGAGTTCTTTTTTAGCCCTTAAAGAAATAGAGGTCTACTTACTAAGAGAGTGAGAAAGACTAGGGAGCCCAGCTTAGTGCTATAATATTAAAATACACCATGTTCAGCTTTCTAGGCCAGTCTGACTTCTCGAGAAACTTACACCCTAAAATTTCTTTGCTGTGAATTCTCTCAAATTCATAGGTAGATTGTCCTGTTCTATGGAGGTCAAGTAAGGATCTGTGTTATTAAAGCTTTAACATATATTGATGGTATTGTCATTTTTGAGTTTTTGGTAAAAGCCCTTAATTTATGGTTATTCATTTAGTGAGGTTGTTTATTTGTTTTGTTTTTTTCCTTTAAATTAGCTTAATGAATACCTGCAGATGGGGAAAAAAATCTCTTATTTTTTACGTATTTCTGCTTTTACTTTTAAATACTCCACAATTACAACAGATCTGAAGCCATGCCCAGTGACAGGAGTAAATTTATGTTTATAATATTTTTGATTTAATACATTAGCATCTTCCAGGGAATGAAAAAACAATCCACAGACCATAATATCTTTGCAAAACAAGGAAAGATCGATATCCAAAATAATACAGAGAACTCTTAAAACTCAGTAATAGAAAGTAGATATTCTAGCTTAAAAATGGGCTAAAGATCTGAACAGATACCTTACTCAAAAAGGACAGGTGGAAGAAAGCACAAGGGAAAATGCTGCCCGGTGTTATAACTACACATGAGGGGAACCACTGCACAGCTATTAAGGTAGCAAAGTCCAGCCCATTGGCAGCACCTTCTTCCATCAGAGGTGAAACTACAGAATGAGCTGGTCACTGTGGAGAATAGTTTGTTGACTTTTGGCAAAGCTTTCACTTTTGATAATGTTAAATGCCTAGTGTTTAAAATGTATTTGATATTTAAAATAGGAAAATGAAATATTATTACCATATCATTCATTATTCACATTTCTTGTCATTTATCTAAGAGTTATATTTAGCGAATTTTACTAAGACACAAGAACCCTAATAACTATTCATAATTTTCAAAGTTTGGAAGCAATCAAGATGTTCTTCAAAGGGCAAATGGATAAACTATGGCGTAACCATAGGATAACGTAATTTTTAACAATAAAAATTGAGTAAGATGTGGTAGTGCATTTTTTTAATCCCTTCATTCTGGATGCAGAGGCAGAAGCAGGTGGATCTTGTTAAGCTTAAGGACAGTGTGGTCTATATATAGAATTCCAGGCTAGCTAGGGCTACACGGTGAGACTTTCAATAAAATTAAAAAAAAAAAAAAAAAAAAAAAAGGAATACTTTGAGAATTCTTAAATGTTCATTTCTAAATTAAAGAATCAGTCCAGAAAAGACTATGTGCTGTGTAATTCCATCTGTGTGACCCTCTGGAAAATGAAACACTGCAGAGACAGCAAAAAAGATGAGGGATATGGGGGAAGAAAGGTGTGTAGGTGAAGCACCAGGGCCTTTTAAGCAGTAACACTGTTTTATATGATGTGATGTGAAACTTTGTCATGATAGGTTCATCAGAATTCAGAACTGTAAAAAATTGGGTGAATGCTAATGTAAACTGGACTTCTGTTAACAATAATGGTCAGTATTCTTAATCAGTTGCAAAGATACCTCATCCATAGTAATAATAATGATATTTTAATGATAATAGCTTTATGTAGACATTAATAAGAGGTATTAGGGGATATATAGTTTAGAGGTAGTGTTTGCCAAATATGCACAAGGCCATGGATTAATTCTCAGTATTGCAAAAAGAGAAATGTGGGAGCTTTCTACACTTATACTCAATTTAGAAAACCTAAGAAAGTGACATGTATCAATTAAAAGTATTAGTTTTATATAAAATTAAAATGTATGTTCTTCATAAAGTCAGTTATTTCATTTAAAAATAAAACTAAGTGCAAATAAAACTTTGTATGTTGTCCGATATTAAAATAATCTTTCCTTAAGCTGTGACATTTTACTCACCATCTGAGCAGATTTAAAAAGGCAACCTTCATAGCATGATCTTTTCAAGGACTGAAGGTAAGATTCAAATTTAGAACAAAGTCCTTACAAGATAAACTATTAAAAAGTTGTTATATTGAGGGCTAGAGAGAAGAGTCAGTGGTTAGGAGCATTGACTGTTCTTCTGGAGGACCTGAGTTTGATTCCCAGCATCCACATGGCAGCTCACAGCTGTCTGTAATTCCAAGATCGGGCACCCTTACACAGTTATACATGCAGGCAAAACACCAATTCACATAAAATAAATGAATATTTTAAAAAGTTGTTATATTGAGTATAATTTTTTGATGTTTATCATCAAATAGATAACATTATTTCTTTCATAGTCCAGTAAAATTTGGTATAGAAAATTCCTCTCCCCTCTGTGGATTGCTTTTCATGGTGTCCGCCTTCCCAGGACACTAGCAGGTTCTGCTGTATATGATCTTTGCACTAGTTCTTCCTCTCCAAAGACCTGAGTATGAGGACAGATTATTAGCACTTTGAAGTCAAAATTCAATCTAGAAGTCAGGGTTTATTGTAAATTAACAAAGGAGAGAACATGAGAAGAGGTGTGTATCTAAAAGAAACAAACATCAGGTCTCAGCTACCTGCATGCAACTGAGAGCATTGCATTTTGTCTATCTAGGAGGCCACTATTTGCTAAAAGGTACGCTTTGCTAATTCAGTTTCTTAACATATTGCAGGTATAAAAGTATATTCAGGAAATTAATCTATCATCAAAAATGGTTCTTTTTATTAAAACTAGATGAGAAGAAATAGGTTTTGGGAACTTTACTTCCTTACTTTGGACAGGATGATGAATAGCATTTGATGTGATAAATATATATTTGTTAGTGTTAGTTACTGTGTAGAATACTTTCTCAGGAACTCTTCAGTGCAGTCTGTATGTATAAAGTATGCTTGTAGTTGACACTGGTCCACTGATAACCCTGTGTTCCTTCCCAGGTTCTCCAGCAGCTTTTAAATCATTTTAGGAAACAGAGAGATAAGGTTCTTCTCTTCTCCTTTTCCACCAAGGTGAGTTCCATCCAAAATGTTCTTTGTTATGGGCCTGCGTCTCTAGGCACCAACCACAAGGAAGTAGCAGATTACTGTCACATTCTCCCCATTGTGTGAGGAAAGCAACCCAAACCTTCCCAGCACACTCAGCTATGTGTGGAAATTAGATGGGGTGTTACCATTCTACCTAACTCAAAAGTAATGTGTATTTTCTGCTGATGTTTGTTTCAGATATTTAGGATATTTTAAAGTTTAGAAAATTGATGTAAATGTTTACATAAATTATTTGACCAATATTTTATTTTATTATGTTTCAGTTTCTTTTTAAAGACAGACTTATTAGAAAGAAAAGTGCTTATCTATGAATGATAGAAATACATAGGTTAAAAGTGAGAAAATTATTTGTTTTTTGGTGCTGTAAATAGAACCTGGGCCTGGCATATATGAGAAAATTGCTCTCCCACAGAGTCACACCCAGGACCCCCATATCTGTTGATCATTAATTAGAAGAAAGCAGTTGTGAGTCCAGTGGTCAGTGCTCACCAGAGCCTCTGCTTCCCCTGCTATCTGCCAGCTGCTGGACGTGCTGCAGCAGTACTGCATAGCTTCTGGCCTTGATTTCCGGAGACTCGATGGAAGCACAAAGTCAGAGGAAAGACTCAAGATTGTGAAAGAGTTCAACAGTACACGAGATGTGAACGTTTGTCTTGTCTCCACCATGTAAGAACATAAATAAAACATGACAGCTTGATTTCTATCTGTTGTTTTTAAAACTATTTGGTGATCAATTTTTAGCACGTAAGCTTATGTTGCTTTGTTTTATTTGACTTTAAGAAGTGCTATCAGTTGTCACTGGAATAGCAGTACCTTGAATTTTACCTGATCCTTTATTTTCTTATCATTCTGGAATCCCCCTTGTAAGGACAGACTTAAAAACTAAAAATGAAAACTTAACTGTTGACTCCCAGGAATTCTTGGACAGCATTAGTGTCTTAGGGTCAGTACCATGGGACATTTTACTCAGAGCTCAGCACTGCTGCCTTCTTTGCCTTGTCCCAACTGGAGCTGCTCCTGAAATTCCAAAAGGGATAAATTTTTTCTAGCCCTACTTAATGAATCTCTAAGTAGAACCTTGTAAAGAAAATGTACACTTTCAAGAAAGATTTCTGTCAGTAAAAGCACCTAAGGAAGATATTTGGGGGCAAAGTAAATACATTATCTTTGGCATTCCATGTGAGAAATTTTAGATTTGTTCTCAGTGTGTGAAAAAGAGAACCAGAGAGGACTTTAGAAATGCATTGCAAAAGTCAAGATCAAACAGCACCGAGATGGGGAGTCAGACTGCGGTGCTGTAACCTGCACGAGCAGTTCTGTTGAATTCTTACAGCTGAGAAAAGGAGGAGAGAATCTCCGAGAATATCTGAACTTCCATTTGCTGTGGATGATCTCAGACATTTCTCATCTAACATATTGCCTTCAGATAAGTTCTGTAACACACCTCAGTGTTCTTAACTTCAGATGTGTGTTAAACACACAGAGGTTTCTTCATGAGGACAGACCTTCATGACCATCTCAGGTCCAGTTTTCTGAAAACAGTTAACAGCTTGGTCTCACTGTGTATGAAAAATCCCTACATACATTGCATTCTAATGTCTAAAGAAAAACTTGCACTTTTAGCCCTATTAGAGCTTTATGAACCCATCTTTATTTGCATTTTGTTCTCTGTAATTTCTAGTCTATTAATTCTTAATTAATTAATTAATTTTTGGGGAAAGCTTATGCCATGGCACACATATAGAGGTAAAAGAACACTTTCATAGAGTCAGTCCTTTTCTACTTTTATGTGGGATTACAGCAGTGGTTCTCGACCTTCCTAATGCTGTGACCTCTTAATACAGTTTCTCATGTTGTGCAAACCCCCAACCATAAAATTATTGTGTTGCTACTTCATAGCTGTAATTTTGCTAGTTAGGAACTGTAATGTAAATATCCATATTTTCTGTTGGTCTTAGGCACCTCCTGTGAAAGGGACATTCTAGCCAAAAGGGTTAAGACTCACAGGTTGAAACCTCTGGATTGGGGGATCAGACTCAGTTTCCAAGGCTTATGTTGTTGCAAGTGTCTTTACTGCTGAGCCATCTTGCTGATGCTAATTTTTTTTTTTTTTTTTAAGACTGGGATCTCACTCTACAACACTATTTTGCCTGATGTGGAACTTGTTGATCTTGAACCTGCTTCTGCCTCCCACATGCTGGGATTAAAGGCATGCCCCACCACACCCAGCCCCTAAAATCTTTTTATTAGTGGTATTTTACTGTATTAAGTTCTGTACTTGGGGATGCTAATCATCAGGCTGTTTCCTTTGGCTTTTGCTTCTGGTACATGGTTTCTTCATATATTTTATAGGTTTTCATGGTGGAAATGCTTTGGAGACCAGTTCTTCTCCACTTGTGTGGCTTCCTTGTGCCTTCCGCCCACTGTCCTGACCAAGGCAAAACAGTTCTGTGTGACTGAATTCAAGCAGTAACTTGGCATAAGCCATTACATAAAGAACCACACTCACCTTTCTTTGACCTTTGCCTCTGGTCTGTGTCTGTTAACTACTGTCTTTAACTTTGTTTGGGTGATTTCTGTTTTTAAATCCTGCAGAGCTAACTAGATTAGTATCTATAGGTTAGCTCTAAAATTTGAAGATCAAAACCCAGCACTTTCATTGTGCTTTTCTGAACATTGTTTAATGTTGAATTACGCAGAACTAAGTTAAATTCTCTGTTTGTTACCTTTCATTCAGTTCACGCCAAACAACTCTCTGTTCTAATACTTGGTCTATTGTTTTATGTTTGCACAGTTGAGTTCACTTTGTATCTCAGTTATGACCAGTTTGTCTCAGTTTTTCCCCTTTGCATTTTCTCTTTTGTTGAGTCCTCTGTATTTTCAAGGTTTTCTGCTAGCAACTTCTGATCTCATCATGTCAAACTCAGCATATTGTTTTCTAGGCCTGGTAACACTGTTGTGTTAAGCCTTCTTCACTCCTTTATTGCACTACATCCTTTACCTGTATCCCATGGTTGTCTTGAAAAGTCTCCTCAAGTAACTTTGTAAGCCAAGATGTACAGAAAGTAATTTTATGCATTCCTTGAATAAAGAAAATGTCATTTATTTGCCTTCCCCTTTGAATTCATACTATAGCCAACTCTAGAAATCTAGATTGGAAATAATTTTCTTCCAAGTCTTTAAAGGCTTTTGTTGTTTGGTATTTGATGTCACTCTGGTTCTCTGTCCTCTTTAGGGGCTCATAAGAGTTTTTCTTCCTTTGCAATTTGCTGAAATTTAACAGTGATATTTGAATCTTCCCTTGAGTCTTGGTTGTTTGTTGCCACAGCCCAAAAGCACATCTTCTCCATCGCGGTGAAATGCTTTTCTATTTTTATTTTAAATGGCTTACTTTTCTTCCACTGTCTTTGTAGTTGCTATGGTGTTTTTAGACCAGTGGCTCCCAGCTTTCCCAATGCCATGACCCCTTAATGCAGCTCCTCATATTGTGGTGACCCCAACCATAAAATTACTTCATTGCTATTTCTTAACTGTAATTTTGCAACTGTTATAAATCATATTGTAAGTATCTGATATGCAACCTCCAAGGAGGGTTGCAACCCACATATTGAGAGCCACTGTTTTAGATGACGTATGCTTTTTTGGCTCGCTATAAGCTTACTATCTCCTGGCTTTCCCATTCTTTGGTACAGTCTCATGTATTCTTTACTTCAGGTATTTCACATTTTGTATTCTTTATTCTGTGGTCTGTGAGAATGTCAGTTTTCAGTCTTGTAGATCATTTTATTTGAAACAACCACATTTTTAATTTAAATTTTTTATGCTTTCCAATCTCATTTTTCTCTAAATCTTCCTACCCCCAGAATATCAATATCTTAACTTAGATTTTTATAAATACTCTTTAAATTTATTTAAAGAAGACTCATCTGCCATTTTTCTTTGAATTAATTTCTTTTTGAGAATTTCCTAGATGAGTACTTTATTTACATCATCCCTCTCATCTGTGATTAGTTTCTTGTTGTTTTAAATAAAGTCATTGAGTTTATAAGGCTTTGAGAAAAGTTGACATTCTTATGATAATTGCCTTTTCTACCTATTAGTTTTCTTGGAAGCACTGTTAAGTGGATAATTCATTTGACCTGTTATTATACTTAATATATAGTAGTAAAATGAAACTTGTTAAAGATATAGTTAAAGTTAATGTATTCACTTAAGCACAAGAGTAGAATGTAGAAGATATTCTTATGCACAAATAACGTGCATGGTCATGAGATTTCTATTTCAAATATAGTCCTTGGCAAGACATGAACAATCATATTTCATTGCCTAAAGAATAAATCATTGTTATTAGCCATGTAATAGCAAAGTGATAGTCTTACAAGTGAGCTTCTAAATTGTATTACATCAGAGAATCATGTTATCATCAGAAATCTGTATTAAAGATCTGTTTTTCTAAAAGAAGCTTTGCCTCTGTTTTAACCAGCCACTGTCATTTGTATTTTCAGTGTCTTAGAAGATTGTTCTCCTAACTAGCAGAGGCCTTTTGAGTCTCAGTGGTGTATCTAAGATGAATCCATATCTGGTTTCTCCATCAAGAGCCTACTGGAGCCATTGAACAGGCTTATTTAATATATAATATGCTCAGATGCTCATATAGCTTCTCCTTGCTGTGTATCTGAGTCTTTTCCATGGTGGGATTTCATTGTTGTTATCTTCTTCAAGTCTCTCTGGATTTTTGTTTGTTTTGTTTTATGAGACAGAATTTTCTGTGTAGTCCTGGCTGTCCTAGAACTAGCTCTGTAGACCAGGCTGGCTCAAACTCAGAGATTCACTTTGCTCTGCCTCCGAAGTGCTGGTGTTAAAGGGGTGCTCTACCACCACCCAGCTTCTCTGGAACCTTTTTGATATCAGCTCTGTAAAGTAATTCTAAAAATACAGAAATCAGTTTCTCTTGATCATTGAAATTTAACAAGATGTTTCATTTTAAGTACAGATCAGGTTGCTTAGGAGACTTTTTGTCTCTACCTTAAAAATGTTTGGCTCTTATATTTACCTTGAAGAAAGCTTAGCCTAGTGAAGTATAACTTTAATCCCAACAGTTGTGAGGCAGAGGCAGGCAGATCTCTATGAGTTCAAGGTCAGGACAGCCAGAGCTACACAATGAGGTCTATATCAGGGGGAAAAATGTATCTTGAGGACTAAGAATATGAAAATATCCAGCATGACTCCATGCTTAGTCGATATAAATTTCTAAGGAAGGTTGTTGTTATCTTTGTCTTTGGATGATGAGCATCATCTGTGTGCAAATGGTCTGAATATAGAATGATGTTCCTAACACCGTGGAAAACTACTGATAAGCTGAAAGCTTAAGAGACAAGGTGTTGTAAATGGTTCTGTCCCAGACTTTACAGGCCTGAATCAAAGGTTTAGGTCCCACTCTCAGCCCTGCTTAGCCTCAAGCACACACAGGTTTATATTAATTTTGTGCTGATCGACCTAGGGCTCAGGTATATAACTTACTAACTCCTTCATCTCACCTCAACCCATCTTATTCAGCCATGAGGCTCGGTATCTTTTCTCAGAGCAGCATTTCCTCTGTATCTCCTGACAGTTCTGGCGACTCTGGCATCTACGTCTGGTGTTTGTCTCTGCTGTGAGAGTTTTCTTAGCTTGGTAGCCCCGCCCACACTTCTTGTTTGCCTTTGGCCAATCAGCTTTTTATTAAACCCATAGACGGGACAAATATTTACAACCTTACCTGCATAATCCCACTACAATAAGGTCAGGAAAACAGTGGATGAAAACTTAAGACAAACTTTTTTTTTTCACTATTTTCACTATTTGTTTTATTTTTCAGAGTTTTTAATTACATAAACTTTATTGTGAAAAACTTGCAAAAAATAAAAATATCACACATTAAAATTAACCAGACCCAAAGTTTGTAAAACTTAGTGAACTGCTATACAGTTAGAATAGACATTCGGAACAGAGCTGTGGCGCTTCACATTAAAATTTACACTTAAATATTCAATATATTTTATGCATTTATCCACCATCAAAACCCAAATATCCATGACGGGATAGAAGAATAATTCTCTTTACATCATCCATCCCTCATGGCTCGTGTTTATCACCTGCACTCACTCATCTTTTCTTGTCTCCTTATCTTTACCCTGTCTTGTTCTCTTTTCTTCCTGTTATACTGACAGTTACATTTATTTACTTACGTTATCAGAGTCAAAGTATGTGAGAGAGAACATGTGGGCTTTTTTCTTGCTCTGACTGTGTGGCCTTCCTTAAATAGTATAAGTCCATTTTCATTTATATTTCTAAACTTTAATTTTCTTTAGAGCTGAATAGTATTCCCTTTATGTGTGTATGTGTGTATAACTGCTCCTTTTATATATACAATTTTGTCACTATTGTAAATTAGATGTTTAAAAGGGAATGCAAGACTAAAAATTTCACAACATAGAAAGGTTCTAACCACTGTTATGTAAGATTTCCTCATGTGAGTATAATGAATACATATCAGTTCTGGATTAAGTTTTAAATTTATGAATCAAGATCCCAGTCAAACCAGTGGATTGGGTTTATTAGACAAATATTTCTGTAACTTCTAGTTATAGAAGTTATGTACTAAAGTTGAAGAATATACTAAAATTATTTTTAATTATTGAAAATCCTACAAGAATGGTATTTGAGAATGTAAAAATTATAGAAAACTAGCATATTGCATGGATTTCTATCAGCCTGTCAATATTGATTCAAATGCACAATTTGTCTAGGGATTTTCTTTGAATCATAGAAAAAGAATATGTCACAGATATATAAGCACATTTTTGTGTTCGTTTAAGAAAGCGTCTCAACATAGAGCCTAAACTCACCTGGAACTTTTGGCCCCCTACTTTGACCTCGTACTTCTGCTGAGATTATAGTGTGCACCACTATCCTCTTAACAGTTTATACTGTTTTAATGTGTTATTTCCTTTTCTTTCCAGGGCTGGTGGACTAGGTCTCAATTTTGTTGGTGCCAACGTTGTTATATTATTTGATCCAACTTGGAATCCAGCCAATGATCTTCAAGCTGTTGACAGGTATGGTACTGACAAAATGTAAGTGACCTGTGAATTTATGTAATCTAAAACAACTCCTAAACTTTATAGATTGCTTATAGTTAGGAAAAGTAAGGAAAATTTGTATTTAAAAAAATTACCCTAAACTTCTAAATTCAAATAGCAAGCTCTACCTCCAAATCCTACTAATGTTAAAAGATCCTAATACCAAAGAAAAACAGGACAGTTTACTACTAGTAGTTCTGAAACTTTCAGAAAAAGACTCACTAGAGAGAAACCATAGTCAGAGTCTACAGAGCAAACTGTCAGCATGAATTAACAATTTTGGGGGGAGGGTAAGCAAGGGTGTAACTCCTGGGAAACTAAGAGAGTAATGTGAGGCTGACATAGAGTCCTTTCTATGCCTCATATTTACATAGGCATTGTCTAGAATGAGTTCTTTAAAAAACATTTCATAAGTTACATAGGAAACTACGATTAAAAAGTTCTTGGTTGTTAGAATTAGATCACAAAGTGGAGCCAGTCAAGAATCCCAGGGCTCCATAGTATACAATAAAAGAAGTGATTGGATAAACCTACTAGCGGCATAGGAATTCAGCCCATCCTTCCACTGTAACTGAGAATATGCTTAAGAACTATGAGACATTTTCAAAAAAGTAGCAGCATGGAAGAAAAGGGCCACAGGGAAAAGCAGGCATTGAAGGCACTAAAGTAAGGATAAGATAAAAATAATATAATATGCTACAAAAAATACATATATAGTGAGCAAAAGATGTTCTCAGAAATTAAAACCTTTGCTCAGATAAAGCTCATTTGCAGGTATGAATAATAGGGAGAGCTATGTGATTTAAAGGATTTATATTTTTAAACACAAATCAAATAGATGTAGAAAATGAATAAAGAGAAAGGAAAGCATCCCCCCCACATACACACATAAAACCATCTGTTTGTTCCAGAAATAAAAATAGAACACTGAAGGACAGGGGAGGAATTAACAATATATCTGAAGAACATTGTTAATTTTGAAGAGCTGCCAAATACTTAGTACAAATAATGGCCAAGAGGGAGATGAAATCTATATCTTTGTTATATTTCTAATTCTGAAGATAAAGAGGACTAAAATACCCCAGAGTGAGAAATCAGAGGATTTATAAAAACAAAACCCAAAAGAAAAATTGTTAGCAATAAATGGGAATCAGCTTTGTTTCTGCAGGTCAGACCTTTCGTCTGTGGCAATGATTATGACCTTATGAGAAAGAAAACTACTTGGACTTGTGGTTGTGATCAGTGACTGACACATTAGTCTGTGAGGCAAGATTAAAGCAGGCTGACACCTGAGAACTCAGAACGTACTGCCTCAGCCGGAGAGCGGTGCTCAAGCCAACAAGTAGATCAGTGATGGCCAAGGGAAAGCTCTGTGTATATAGTTAGAGCTAAAAGTTTACAATGTCACCAAGAGGCTTCATGCACTTATAAAGGAAAAACCCCAAATACTAAAGGATGCTATAAAAAATATCAGTATTTAAGAATTGAAACTCTGTGTAATTTTAGTGAAGTATCAGAATTATTCAGAAAAAGGAATATTAGAATTTCTCTTTTCTTTCAGGCAACAATATTCTGATCAGTTCTTAAAATTTGTAACAATGATATTTTTAAATACTAGAAAAAAATTAAGGGTCAACAACTGTAAGAACAAGGCCTAGTGAGCACGTGCTACCCTTTGCAAACACAAGTGATGAGTCCTTGTCCTCCACCCATTCTGCTTCTACAAATGGAAGTGGAACTACAACACTGGTTCTCAACCTGTGGGTCACGACCCCCTGGGATTAGACTGACCCTTTTACAGGGGTCACCTATGACTAACAGAAAAACAAATATTTACATTATGATTTATGACAGTAGCAAAATTACAGTTATGAAGTAGCAGCAAAAATAATTTATTGTTGGCGTCACCACAATGTGAGAAACTGTATTGAAGGGTCTGAACATTAGGAAGGTAGAGAACCACTGCTCCATAGTTTCATTATTTTATTTTATATGTGCTGTGTATATCTTTGTGAGTGTGTGTGTGTGTGTGCATATTTGAATATGTTAGAACTCTGTAAAAAGATAAAAAGGCATGGTGATACAATAGAAAGGTTACAAACAAAAGTATATAACAAACATCAAAGCTCCAGATACTTTAGCAAACTTTTAAACAGATAGTTCTGTAGCTGCAGTGGGAGAGTCGCTTTCCTCAGCTCAGGTGTGGATAGTACACATGATAGCAGATGTATAAGAGAATACCTGAGCCACATCAAACACAAGTTAGACAGTGCTTCGTCCAACAGCGTCAGCAAAATTGTTTCTCAAGGAATAGCCCATATATTAATCTGCAAAAAAAGCCTTACTACATTTAAAAATACTTAAATTGTTTAGTATTTTACTTTTCATTTGCAGTAGACTAGTCAACAGCAGAAGAAAAACTCAAATATTCACAAATATCTGGAAATAAAACAACCCACTCAAAACCCCTAAGTGGTCAAAGAAGAAATGGCAGAGGAAATTTAAAGTATCTTTGAAATAAATGAAAACCTTATTTGAAAGCCTATGGGATACAGTCAATAAGAGAAATTTATAGCTATAAAACCTTACTGAGAAAATTTCAAATCAAATCCATGATCTTACTTCCAAACAAATAATAAAAATAATAATAATCCTAAAGTTGACCAAAAAAGGGGAAAATGGCATAGTTTAGAAAAGAAATAACAGCAAAATATTTTTTTAAGAAACATGAAATGGTTCTTTGAAAATATTGAAAATGACAAACTGTTAGCTAGTTATTGATTAGAGAAAGAGGTGAGGCTAAAATAGCGGAAATCATAAAGGACAAAGTGACACTAGTGTCCACTTTGCAGAAATGTGATTATCAGAGAGAACTGTGAACAAGTTTACCAACATATTGACAATTTCCTAGAAACACACAATCTGGCAAGACTGGCTAAGAAAGAAGTAGAAAGCTATGATAATAAAGAGATGTATTCATAGTCACAACCCACCAATACTACATAGTATTATTGTGAGTTCTACAAATAAAAAATTAACATTACTACTCAAAATTTTCCAAAACATTGATGCCAAAGAATCACTTTACTTTTTATTCTGTGAGAGTGACGTTATTTAACCAAATTCCAGTAATTTCAGCGATACACTCACTCTGCAGGACAATGACAGAGCAGTGTCCTTGACATATTAATGCTGAAGTGTTCAATAATTAAAATACTCAAGCCAATTAAGAAACAAATTGAATGGATGATACAGGGAAGGATTATTCTTGGTACAAGGATGGCCAGGACACTACACAAAAATGAATATACTATGCCACATTGATAAATGAGGGAAGAAAAATGCTCAGTTATCTCCCCTGATGCAGAAAAACCATTTGACAAATTTAACAGCCTTTTGTGATTTAGAAAGTACAACAAAGAAAGGCTGCATTTTTTTTTTTTTTGTCTTAAAAGAAGACATACACTGTATGGTTTTACTATTATACTGCACAAAATAATTATATTTTGTAGAGAAAGTAAAATGGCAGTGGGGGGCGGAATACCTCAGTAAAGTGCTTGAGGATATGACTTTGATCCCTCAGCCAGTGTAAAACAAACAAACAAACAAATGGGAGAGCTGGCCTGTAACCCCAGTACTGGGGACATAGAAACAAATAGAACCCTGGGACTTGCTGGCTGGCCAGCCCAGCCAAACTGGCAAACTACAGGCCAGTGAAAGACTGTCTCCAAAAAAGAGATGGTAAGGAATGCCTTCCAATGTTCTCACCTCCACACAGATTCTCACACGCATACACACCAAGTAGAACGATGGCTACTAGGGACCTGGGGGGCAGAGACCAGGGAATTGCTGTTTGAAACAGTAAAGGTCTGTATATCATATTGGTTCCAAAGCACTGAGTCTTTTCTCTGAATTTCAACTGTAGGCTCAAAATGACTAAATTTAATGTTGCATGTTATTTTTATTATGAAAAAAAAAACCCATAAAAGAGAAGATGTAGGTGTTTTCTTTTTTAGAAATAAGTACTAGTGAAATCACTGTAGATCACTAAGTTCTCACATTCATTTATAATTTTAGTTTTTATGTGTATTTAATTTTATTTTATGTATATTTATTGTTTGCCTGTATGTTTATATGTACACTGTGTATATGTGATGTCCACTGGGGCTAGAAGGGGTCTTTGGATCCCCTATAATTGGAGTTACAGGTGACTGTAGGCCAGTTCAGTGGGTACTAGGAATCAATGAGCCATCTCTCCATTCCCAATTTTTAAATTAATTCTTTAGAAAATACTGAAAATGAATGAAAAGGATGATATAATTTAGAGAATAAATAAGCAAAAAACCAAGAAGTAGTTATAGAAGAAATTATTAACATGACATAAAACTTAAACTATTAAAAGAATATAAAAAAATTTTTTGAATGGTGGGAAAGGAAAAGTCAAGCATACAAAAGAACTTAAGAGGCAGAAAGGTGTTTAGTGTGATAGCATACACCTTCAGTCACAGCACACTGGAGATAGGGGCTAGCCTGGTCTACATAGCACGATCTAGGCTAACCTGAGCTACATATGAGAATCTGTATTTAAAAAAAAAATCAGAAAGACTTACTGACAAATAATGGTATTTTCTTTCAATATTGATCTTTTACATACAACTTTGTATAGATACATTTTCAAGAAGGGGCAAAGGAACAATTGCACTTATGTTTATTATGAGCCAGGTATTACATGCTCTTCATGAGTTCTGTCATTTAACTTAATACCCATACAGGACAGGTGCAGGTGGACATTACTGTCCTACTAGCCAGTCCCAAATAATTATGAGTGCTCCGCTGGTAGCTGGGATGTGTCTCCAGACAGCTCTTAGAACTTAAATGAGCCCATGTTCTATTAGTCTTTGTGCTGCTCTGCTGGGGCTAATTTACCTCATCTATGAACTTCCCATGTTGCTTCCCCTAAAAGCTAAATTTAGAAAAATGTTTTGGGCAATGGAAAATGCTATTTGTAACTGAAATTTTTCTACAATATTCTCAGTAACTAGTCTTTCATATGCCTAGATATATTTGCATTATTACTACGTAACATCACATAACCTAAAAAGTATTAAAAATGTTGGAATCCTCCACGTTTACATACAGAGGCTATCTTTGAAACCTCTTACTGTTTCTAATTGTCAGAGCATATCGGATTGGACAGTGCAGAGATGTTAAAGTGCTTAGACTGATATCTTTGGGGACTGTGGAAGAGATCATGTACTTACGACAGGTCTACAAGCAGGTAAGGATCTGCCTCACTCTAAGTCAGAGGTAAACACTTGTCTGTTTTCAGAAATTAGGAACAAATTTGCATAAAGAAATTTCAAATTTTACTGTAGTATGAATTTATTAAGATTATAAAATATACTTTTAAATACACTTGTATGAAATAAAGTAATTGTTAAGTTCATTGGATTTTACTCCTGAAACCTTCTTACAGCAAAAGTTCTTAAACCTTAATGTGCATTTAAATTACCAAGGGGTTTTGTTGACACACAGGTCCTGATTAAGTAGGTCTGAAGACTCCACATGTTGTTTGTTGGTTTGCTTTCTCCTGAGTGTTAGGATTTAAGGCATGCTACCATTGCCCAGGTGACTGCATTTTTAACTAGCTCCCAGGAATGCTAGTACTCAGCTAGTACACTGCTCATGATTTAAATAACATGGCCACACAGTGAGCCAAGGTGTGTCATGTATACCATAGGTGAGTTTTGGGTGTACCAAGGCATAGATCTCACAACTCATGGTAGGAATGCCAGAGCCACCTTCCAGCCTTAAGGAACTTCCTCTTTTTGCTTTCATGTTGATGTTCATGGATTACCATCTTCTTTATGTGCTGAGGCATGAAAAAGATTGGAGCGAGGGATACACTGTAAGAAATTGACTGCAGAGATGCCGATAAATGACATTGTATAGCCTGAGCTTCAGCTGCTGCTTCTTGGTGCCCTGAATGTTCATCCGAAATCTCATTGGCTCTTTAATATATGTAGGATATTAATTTCTGTTCTTTTTATACCTATAAATAAACATTTATTCATTTAGAATTGCTCATTTGAAAAGCTCTGGACTGAAGTTCAAGTTTAATTACAAGTATTAAATTTGAGTTGCTCCCTGTATATTTGGCTGGCATCTATTTAAGAACAAACATCTTTCACATGTGGTAATAGTTAACCTAAAAATGAGTCAATCTTAAAACTCATGCTAACATCTTCATTTTAAAAATAGAATTGTGCACAGCAGTTTGTATATTTTCTTAAATCATTTAGCTCTTAAGGAAACAGTTTGGAACTACTTGAGAGTTTTTTGGGTTTTTTTTTTTGCCTAACACTTGTGAAAAAACAAAAACAAAAACAAAAACAAGGCTATTTCTTAGGACCTGTTGCTGTGCATTCTGTCTTAGACTGGTCATCAGAATTATTTCCTTAGTCATGTAAGTGTTTTTCAACCTATTATTATACATACTTTTACTTTTATATAAAATGGCCTATTATGTACTATAATATATAATAGAAAAATTTCAGGAGACAGAGTATTTAGACCTCTTTATATGATACATACAAAGATAAGGTAGTGATCCTGTAAGGAAAGGGTGTAACACATGGTTTAAAAATAGTTAGGAATTTTAAACAAAGATGCCTATTAGGCATACATTCATTGAGCCTCACATTCTTTGGAGAAAAGAATAAAAAACTAAGAACAAAAAAAAAAACAACTATAAATATGTTAACAAAATTTTTGCAGTGCTTAGAAATCCTTAAAGAAACTCAGTGAAACTCAGCTAGAGCAAGACCACCAGAAAATTAGACAGCAGCCATTGAAAGAAAGGATTGCTGAGGACTCTTTGGAGTATTGTGTGTAATAAGGCGGCTTACTATGTATTCTCATCTGTGCACTATGTGGCCAACAGTTGTCTGTTCCCAAGTGAGAACAACAAATAGAAACACTGAAAGCAAACCAGTAAGACAGTGCAAACATTGTGCTGGTATACATAAGAAACTCACTCTCATCACCCAGAAAGCTACTTGAACAGTCTCTATCCTACTTCAAATAACTATGGCAACAGGCTGATATGAGCATGTATTTAAACACACTGTTGACCATTTGAGGAAATAAAGAGCACAACACTGGACTGGATTGTGGTTAGCAAATCTTAATCCCTGGAACCATATTACTTCATATAAAAAATGTTTATACATGAAACCATTTCTCTGTAGCTGCAAGTACACTGCAAAGGCATCCAAGGGAGAGCTCTTGTTCAAGAGGGACTTGGATTTTAGTGTGCTGTGCTCCTATGTAGTGATTTAGATAGCTGTGGTTCAAACTAACACTTATACAGCACCTATGTTTCTTCAAGTTTGGAGCACCATATGCAATCAAGTTTGGCATTTTGAAATTTGCCTCATCTATATGATGTACATAGGTATGCATATAAACATACATGCAATTTATTTTTAAAAAATTACAGAAGAATTGGATGAACAGCTCAAAGAACTCCAAACTTGCTGCAGTTTCCATTTGGTAACATTTTCCATGTTTGCTTTCTCCTTCCTGGAGTTATAGCCTTTCATCTTTTTATTTGGGCCATTTGGAACTCACAAACTTATCATCAGTGTGCATTTCCTCAAAGATCATATTTAAATTTTGCACATTTATATTAAATTATGAAGTAGTCAGCAATGGAGAGTACATCTTTTTTTTTTTTTTTTTAAAGATTTATTTATTTATTATGCATACAGTTTTTACAGAAGAGGGCACCAGACCTCATCATAGATGGTTGTGAGCCACCATGTGGTTTTGCTGGGAATTGAACTCAGGTCCTCTGGAAGAACAGTCAGTGCTCTTAACCTCTGAGCCATCTCTCCAGCCCTGGAGAGTACATCTTTATGGTGATGCTAAAATGGTATAAATCCATATATATCCTTAATGGCTTCATTGTTGGTGTTCTCAAAACTCTTGACGATATTTCCAGGGTTTTTATAGTAGTAGTCAGTGTAATTAAATCTGCAATTAGTTGGACATTGGCATGTGTATTGTTTAGTTACTTTAAATTATAACATAAGTGGTATAACAGTTATGTCAATATTAGTTTTTAATGTAATAATTTCAAAAGAAAGAAACATGTATTTAGATGTCAGCTTTCATCATTAGGCATTTATAATAATATAATCTTGACTCAGTAATTAAAAAACAGATAAAATAGGAAATGTAAGATGCCTGTTCCAGGAAGGTGACCAGATTATTATTCTTTCACCATAATGGCAACATCTGCAGGGAAATTGAAACAAAATCTCCTCCTTAAGGCAATTCAGCCAACCCAACTAAAATTGTGTGTATGCAGGGAGTGCCAGGAAATTCTGACATACTGTTGGAACAAACACTTCAAAAATATCTTGTATTTTTCTGTTATAGCAACTTCACTGTGTGGTGGTTGGAAGTGAAAATGCCAAGCGATACTTTGAAGCAGTACAGGGATCAAAAGAACATCGAGGAGAGCTCTTTGGTATACACAACCTCTTTAAACTAAGATCTCAAGGGTCATGTCTTACGAGAGATATTCTGGAGGTAGGAAGCTGTCTGTGACCTCTTCAATGGTGATTTAAGTACAGTTTTATCATTTAGGAATTTTTGAAATACAGTTGGTGTTTTCAGAGAAATTTTTTTTTTTTTTTTTAGCAAAATTGATCGGTTTAGAATTTTTACTTCTAAAGAAATGGGAAATGAATTGTACCTCAAAGCCAAGGCTTTCTCATGGATACTTATAGATAATACACATGCATATATGCAATCCATGTATGAGATAGTATGGCCTCCATGGCCATTTTCAGACAGACAAAGTTGAGAGCAGTTTATTATTTTGAAAACTATTGAAATTGAGAACTAAAAAAAGTTAAGATTTTCCTAAATAAACAAAACTGTAAAACATGTTTTGATTAGAAGTTACAAAATACTCCCTGAGATGTGCTCTCATGTCTCTTAGAGATTTTTGTTTTCTGTTCCCAATAAAAATTCCACACCAATATTTCAAAGTCTCAGCTATGTTCATGCTCAGCATACAGATGTTTCTTATTCTTCAAATGAGACACTTACATGGCTTTAAAAATTCCTTAAGTTCATTAATTTACCAGAACACTGAAAATATTGTGCTATTTTCCAACTGATATTAGTGTAGATATCATAAAGTCCTGGAATATCATCTTTTTGTATCTTCTTATTACATAGATGAAGAAGCAGCCAAGGAGAACTTTGGGTTATTTCCCTTGGCTTCTGGAACTTTCTAGTAAAATTCTTGACTATTTCACTTAGTAAGCATCATAAATAAAGTTCAAAAAAAAATACTTTGTGTCTTTGAGCAATTTCAGTCTTGATAGAGATGGAGGACATTTACACAGGTGGACATACACTGACAGTGTTAAATGTAATGCTTCAGTAGTCATGCAGGCTGAACTCTGGTGAAGCTAGAGGACCTTTACACAATGTACATGTGCTGTCAGTATTATATGTAATGTCAGCATCTCAGTAGTAATTCAGGATGAGCACTGTGGGTGGAAAGGGAGGTTTGCAGTGTCTGATGTTCTGTGTACCTACTGACTTTAAGTAGCTCAGTAACCCAGTAATATTCTGTAGTGGGCATGGATAGCAATTGCACTACTGCCACAAACTACAACACTGCAGTTTTCACACTCAGCACCGCAACTCTGATGCTGCAGTATGCTCTTTCTTTAATTATGTAGGAATAGCTGATGTAGACAGGATTCTTGGGCGAATATATGACACTTTTGTGCCTCCCAAAAGTGGTTTCTGTGAAGTTGAACACAGACACCAGTTTTCTATTCTGTAAAACTGAGTTTCTTACTGAGCAAATAAGAAAGTGTTATATTAAGAATGCAAAGCCACTTAGCCTGCTTTTGCTGTTGTTTTGTGGTTGTTTTACCCTGTATTTACAGCTGTTTATATTCTTGGTTGTGAACATTATAGAGAGAAGGCCAAGTGGAAGCTGGCATCATGACAGCTACAACATGGTTGAAAGGGGGACCTTCACAGGAGCTAGAAACCGTGAGTAACCAGAAACAAAGACTCTAGCCATCTTTTCTTCTACTTCTTTCATTTATCAGTACGGAAAAACAGAAAGTTTTCCAAAAACTCAGACACAAAGTCATAGGATAATGAGTGATATTAACTATTTAAGGTGATCAGTATTTATAAAAACAAATGAATATTGTTTTTATTTGGAGTAGTCAACCTCAAATTAAACATCTTGTATAAGTGACCACACCAGACTTTTTTTTTTTAACTGAAGGACAAGTTAAATAGAGAAATGACCATCAATGTGTATCTAAGATTAAATCCAAGTATCAAAATCATTCTGTAATTCAAAACAAGTATTCTTTGGTTTGAGTCTGTGATCTTTGGATCTCATCACACAGCCATGAAATCCTATTTTGTTACCAGAGGCTATGTTAGGTGTAAAGGTACAAGAGCCATGCAGAAGATTTTTTATGTTGTTATTCTTGCTTTTGTTTGTTTGTTTGTTTGTTTTTTGCTTTTGAGAAGTAATTTTATATGCACTGAGTGACCTTGATCTGGCCCAGGTTACTTTTTTTTGTTTTGTTTTTTTGTAAATGTAGATAAACACAAATATCAAATATTGGCAGATAACAGTTTACTTTCTGAAAATATTAACAAGTTAAGCCTTAATGTTAGGCAACTGGAGGTTATTCTTAACTTGGATTACTATGAAAATAAAACTAAATTTAAATTTGTAGTAAGTTTTGTTCTTGAGACAGGGTCTCATAAAGTCAAGGCTGGCCTTGAATTCCAGGTAAAGGAAAGGATGGTCTTGAACCCCTGATCCTCATATTTTCCAAGTCCTTTGCTTTTCTTACTGCAGACTTGCACCACTGCACACAACCCTTCCCCTCATGTTTACTAATGTTTCTGTCTGCTTTTCCATGTAGCTTAGAGACCCTGACTGTCAAGAATCTACAGATGTTTGTGAGTTCTACAGTGACTTCAGTGATGATGAGTCAGTGGGCTGCTCCCTTGGAAAGACTACTGGACACAAAGTCTCTGACCCCAGTAGAACTCCAGGCTCCTCAGCACAGCTCACTTTGCTACAGTGTGGATTCTCTAAATTGTTTGAGACAAATTGTAAGTCAGTCCAGGATGGGGATGGAAATACTGCCTCCAGTGATGAAAGTTCTGATGAGCAGCCCACATGCCTGTCGGCAGAAGCCAAACCGGCTGCTTGTCAGAAAACACGGGACTGTGCTTGTACTTCAGGACATCGGAAATCAGAGAACATCCAAAATTCTAATGAAAAATGTGGTTTTGATAATAATAAAAAGACTTTAGAACAGAACGTTTCTCCTCAATCTGATGATGAGAGAAAGTCTCCCAGTACAGCTGGGCATCATGGCATGGGACAGAGTGACACAGAGTCAGAGGACAGTGATGTCATCTTTCCCACACAGTATCCAGCTCAGAGAGTCCCCAATAACCATATACGCCTTAAGCTGCTCTTGAGTGGATCTGAAGATTCTAAAACAGAAAATCCTGTGACAATAAATTATGATGATGGTAGACAAAACAGTGGCAAAGGAAATGGACCAGTTTCAAAACCCTTGAGTTCTAAGAACATGACCTTGGAATCTGTTAGGAAAAGAAAAGATACAGATGATATTAGCGATGAATCTGATGACGTCGACATGTTCTCCACGTCAAGAATAAGAAAGCAAAGAACTCCAACTTCCTTGAAGTTTAAGAGAAAGAAGCAAAACAAATGGGAGCTTCGTAAGTCTCCTACAACAGCAGAGGAACCAAAATGTGTGCGCGCAAGAGTTGAAGATAGTAACTCTCAGGTTATTGACGATTTTTCATCCTCAGATGACAATTTATCTGTCAGCCACCTGAGTTTCTCTAAACTAAATCACAGAGCAGAAACTGTGAAAGATAAAATCAGTTTGTTCCCCAAGCTGCCTGGCTCAGATAAGAAAAATAGCACTTTTATATCAAGGAAACCCTCAAGTTTTTTAACTGAAAGAGTTGTCAGTCAAGAGCAGATGTGTGACTCAATGGATAAAATATTAGGTAAATATGACTATAGACATTCTGTAAACATTTCTCTAAATAACTGTTTTTAGTCATATATTTTATGAGAGATTATTCAGTTAGCTGTAAAATAATTCTAAAATGAAGATGCTGCATTGAGGCAGAAATAATTAAGGATAAATGAAGAACTAATGAAATGGCAGGATAAGGGAAGGCCACCTGCAGGAGGATAGTGAGTTTTGCCGTCTTCCTGTAATGCTTTTCCATGTAGCCGACCCTCATCAAGGCTTTTCTGTACCATAAAATCAATTATTTTGACTTGTAGAGTAATTTCTTACACATATTGTTAAGGTTTTGTCACGTGGATGTGTATTTTGTAGTAGTGTAGTTTATCTTGTCCACTTCATTTTATGTAGTCTGTGTAATCTGTAAGAATCTTCCTCCATCTTTTTATTACCGTACAATTTACTTTCACAGTTTTCCCCAGTCTGTGTTTTGTTCACTGTTCTCAGCAGGCAGACATGTTCTCCTACCTCTGTATTTTCTGCGAATGAGTAATATTTCTGGGAGTTTTAGTGGTCATATTATTTGTATGTATGCATGTATAGTTTATGTACTATATTTGTAATTAAATATCTTAATTTGTGTACTATCCATATTCATTTATGTATGAATATATATGCACATGAACTATCTTTAAACTATCATATTTATAATGTTACTTAATTAGAAAGCTCTCTCTCATCTCCTATATTTGAATGCTATTTTTTTTTCATCTTGATCATTCTGATTGATCACAGAGAGAATGATTTAGTCACATTGTTCCATAGCTGCTTATTTGTTTCATCCCATATTATACAGTAGTGACAGACTGAGTTGGCAGGATTCCACAGTAACAGTTGGAGGTGTTTTCCAGAAGTAGAGCACTTGCATAGTATTAGAAAAATAGAATCACTAGAAACATTCCTTCAGATTTTTTTTAGACATGCTATTCCATTTCTTTTCATTTTTACAATGGATACACTGTGTCTAAACTGCCAGAGACATGGGCGGGACTATATATTCTTCCCATTTGGTTTCACTCCCTCATGGTGTATAGGAACTAGAAAATTCATGGTCCTTTTCAGTCCCTGTGTCAGTCTCCAAATCATTTGGATCATCTGGACCTTGTTTTCTAGTAAATTTTTAAAGACATGTTGCTGAGGGATTTTTTTTTTCTTTTTTTTTTTTTTCTGAGGTTCTTGTGATAATGGTTTATACTCTGAAAGCCAGTTTTACTGGATATAAAGTCCTTGGCTCACACTTTGTTGAATATTTTCAACATATAGCTTCATTTTTGCCTCTCCTTCAGATATACAAGAAAATTCTTTTCATTGTCCATTGGTTTCACCAGATTGTGTTTGGTGTTTATTGTGTTTGTATTCTCTTGTACAAGTGTGGTTTCTCCTTGGCCTTTCTCTCAGGAACATTTGGGTTGATGTCAATTATTTGTTAAAGTCTATTGTCTTATTCAGATGTTCAGTCTCTTTGCCACTGCTCTTGAGAATTCATCAGTCTCTTAAACTATTTTTATCATTTCATTTGGTTTTTTTGGTCATTATCTATTGTATTCATTTCCTCTTACTATTCCTTCTAGATGAGTATTGACTTACAAAAACCATTTTTTTTTTAAGTCTTAAGCCTTTTTGAGACATTCCATCACTCATCTCTAAATTATTTTTATTCTGATTTATATTGAGCTTTGGGGGGGGGGGGGACTCAACACAGGATTTCTCTGAGTAGTCCTGGCTGTCCTGGAACTCACGCTATAGACCAGGCTGGCCTCAAACTCAGAGATCTGCCTGCCTCTGCTCTGGAATAGTTAAGATTAAAGATGTGTGCCACCACCACCTGGCCTGATTTATATTGTTAATTTGTGGCTTCTTTCCTAGTTTTAAAGTGTCTTGCCTTATTTTGACATTGGTTGTGATCTTCATCTGTTGTGTGAGCCTGTCATTTCTTGACAGGGATATCACACTGCTACTTGTTCTTTCTTTTTTTCCTCACATTATCAGGATTTGATCCAGATAATTTTTTTTTTTTTTATCTTTTTTTAGGGGGAATTATTCCCCTGCTATCCTGCTCACTCTGGTTACCTCCCCATGTTTCTTCTCTTTGCTGGGTTCTGGCTGGGTGGGAATTTATATTTTATAGTTAATTTGATGCTTTCTCTGAGGCCTTCTTATTGTAAGACCCTTCCTTATCCCTTCAGCACTGGTGAACAGAACCCCTTCCTTCTGGGTGGCCCTTTGTGCTTCCCAGTAAATGCCTATTGGCTATCCTGGGGCCTCCTGTTTTGGGGTCTGTTATACGCCAGCCTTCTTTCATAATACAGATGCCAATACTAGTGGTTCTCAGCCTTCCTAACTCTGCAGCCCTTTAATACAGTTCTTCATGTTATGGTGACCTCCAATCATAAAACTATTTTTGTTGCTATTTTGTTACTGTTATGAATTATAATGTAAATAGCTGTGTTTTCTGATGGTCTTTGGCGACCAATATGAAAGGATCATTTGGCAAGGGATTGTGATCCCATAGGCTGAGAACCACTGCTATATAGTTTTGCTTTTGGCAGATTGCCCCCCCCACTTAATTGTAATATAGGGCTCGTGAGGGTGTCTTGGTCCATAAGTGTTTACTTTTGTTGTCTTCTTGTTGTTTGATTTCATCTGGGGATTCAGAGGGAATGAACAACCTCTGTTCAGAGCCTGCTTAGTGGTTATGATTTAGCATTGCTTTAGGAGTGTCTTACTTATTCCCAATAAGTCATGTGGAGAAAGATGAAATAAAGTGCTACATGCACCTTAATTGTTAGCTTCTGTTTACTTACACATTAGGCTTTCTTTTATGGTAAAATTCACTTAAAATTTTCCTATTACATATGTATATTTTGGCACTATTATTAGCTCAGTACAGGATTATCAATTTGTTTGTTTATTGTCGTGTAATTAGAGGGTTAAGGAATTGTTGTTACACTTTTAAAAACGTTCTTTTGAGATTTTTTTAACTTCAGGTGTCCATAGTTGGAGTTAGTGGTATTTTATGCCACATATAGATGTTTTCCTGGTAATTTTTAATTGTGTGATGTAGCAGTGTCTTGTGTTTTATGTTTGGTGATTGCTGGAGAGTTCAGGGCTAAAACAGCAAAGGTCACAGCTGAGGTTCATTGCCACGGCTGTTTGAGGGAAATTTTACAGGCCTTAGTTCTAGCCTCCTCTTTTATGACTGCAATTTCAAAATAAATTATTAGAGCCTAGAAGCAAAGCAGAAAAAAAAATACAGCCACTTTTAAAACCTCTTTCAGATAAAAAGCTATGAGTTAATTTTTTCTTTCATTTCCTAAAAAGCTCTCATCTTGACATTCTCTGGGCATGTTTACAAAAGAAGACAAAATACAAACAGTAAAGCTATGCACTGCCAACCAAACACAACTCCCTGGTCATAAACCCCATGCTCCCTTCCATCACTGCCATCAAGTACTTTTATAAAGGAGCGGATAAGCCTAGAGCACCTCCTTAAATGTGCAAACAGTTTGAAATTAAGAAAGAAGAAAAATCTATAGAGGACTATTAACCCATGATTCTCAAAGACAAAAATCTCCATTTCAGACTTAAATTTATTAATTGTTGCTTAATCTCAACAGTTCTCATATTAATAAAAGTAGAAAGTCATTTTCAAATTAGTCTGAACCAACATATTTGTACTCCTTTTCAGTTTACTTTTTAAAATATTATGAATAGTATCATAATTAAAAATAAAGCAAGCAGTTAGGCATAATTGTTTCTACCTGTAATTTCATCAATACTTAGGAAGCTGAGATAGAAGTATTACCATGAGTTCTAGGCCATCCTGAGCTAGAGAGTGAACTTGTCTCAAGAAAACAACAAAGACAACAATAATTTTAAAATAAAACGAGCATAGTCAAGTATGGTGGTACACAACTTTAATCCTAGGGCTAGGAAGTCGAGCGAAGGATTGACTGTGTGTTTGAGGCCAGCTGGGTTTACATAGTGAGTACCAGGCCAGCCAGGGCTATGAAGAAAGGTACTGTCCCAAAAAGAAAAAGAGGGGGCCAGAGGGAATGAAGCAAGCAAGCAAGCAAAGCTAGAAGGCAGACGAATCACAGGTTTGAAACTAACCTGGGCCACAGAGCAAGACTGTCTCAAAAGACAGAAGAAATCACAAAGCACGTATATCCTGTTCTTAGTGTGCTGTTGATAATTAGAACTGTATTGCTTCATAGTGATGAATCATGGAATAACCATTGTTGCCTCCTAGATGGTGTTCAGGAAGTGGCATATATCCACTCAAATCAGAATGTGATTGGATCAAGCAGAGCTGAAAACCACATGAGCCGATGGGCAACTCGTGATGTATTTGAGTTGAAACAGTTTTCTCAGCTCCCTGCTAATGTAGCTGTTTGTAGTTCTAAGGTAAGAAAATTTGGTTTTTATCTCACTTTTCACAAAAGTTTCTCAATAGGATCCTTTTTATGCCCTCAGAAGTAGCGATTGGCTCTTTTAAGAGACATACAGTTAAGTGCGGAAAAGCCATGCAGCGTTATAATAGTTATAATCACAGAAGATATTTGGGATCTGTGCTGGTCTGAATGAGAATGGCCCCATAGGCTCATTTGTTTGAGTGTGTGGTTCCCGACTGGTGGAACTGTTTGGGAAGGACTAGGGTGTGCAGCCTTAGTGGAGGAGATGTCACTGTGGACATGGTTCCCGACTGGTGGAACTGTTTGGGAAGGACTAGGGTATGCAGCCTTAGTGGAGGAGATGTCACTGTGGACATGGTTCCCGACTGGTGGAACTGTTTGGGAAGGACTAGGGTATGCAGCCTTAGTGGAGGAGATGTCACTGTGGACATGGTTCCCGACTGGTGGAACTGTTTGGGAAGGACTAGGGTATGCAGCCTTAGTGGAGGAGATGTCACTGTGGACAGTCTGTCAAGTTTCTCAGAATACTCTCTTTACCTCCTACTTATGGATCAAAATATAATTCTCAGCAACTCTTCCAGCACATGCCTCCCTGCCTTCCTACCTGCTGCCAGGCTCCCTGCCACAATGGTCACAGATTCTAACCCTCTGAAACTCTGAGCTCCAAATAAACGTCTTTTCTTTTATAAATTACCTTCATCATGCTATTTTATCACAGCAATAGGAAAGTAACTAAGACAAATTAAATGACAAGTCTAAATTAAGATGCCCAGTAATATTGAGTTGACTAATAGTTTCCTTTTAAAAAAAAATGTTTCTATGTCCCCAAATTCAAAACAACTTGAGTTATACAAATTAAATCATAACTCCAGCTACTTTCTGTTTCTATGGAAATAAAAAATAATAAGAGATTGGGGTTCTTAAGTTTTTTTTTTTCTTCTAAAAGACACAGACACAGAAATCTAGCTTCATATAGGCTTTTATGGAAGATTTTCATAATGTTAAAGTAATAAATCCTGTGGATTTTTTCTGGTTAAGTTGCCGTTGCATGGAAATAAAGCTTTGTATAAATGCAAATTTTTTGTTTATACATAGTCATTTTCATCAAAGATTTTTAAAAATGTTTTCATTGGTGTATTCACCAGAAGCTTACTGTTTATTATTTTATGGGTCAGAGCTGAAAGTACATGGTGTATATACTATAATATACTGTTCCTTTTGAGACCAAAGCTGGGGGAAATCCCTCTGACTTTTCAACTGTCTTCTTTTTGATTCAGATTGTTCTAACAATAAAATCAGAATGTAAAGTAAATTCTTTACATTTCATGACCAGGGAAATGCAAATTTAAAAACTGATGACTGAAAGAAGGATAGACTGCAGATAGATGGGTCAATATATTATACTTAAAAATCTTACTGACATGACAGTTGTGAGCTTTGCAGTGGGTAGAACAAAGGAAATAACCAATTATGTCTTAGCTAGAGTTTGGATGATCATGTTGACCAGATGCTGTACAGGCACAAATGATTATTTTGGGTTGAGTGGAATGGGGGGAATTCACATGCAAAAAAACAGAACTTGTTTTTACTCCAAATGCTGTAATATTCTGCTAAGAATGGGGCAGAGGGAAGACCACAGAGACAGACAAATGAACAAAATACCAGTTTTAGGAGAATCAAAGCTGCTCCTGGCATATAATTTGAAGGAATTTTGTCAGCTGAGATGTGTGTGTGTGTGTGTGTGTGTGTGTGTGTGTGTGCTCAAGTGAGTGTGGTATACTTGTATGAATGTGTGTATAGAGGTCTCCAGTCCTAGGGCCTGGATCCTGTGGGCTCTAGTGACTGGATGCAGTAAAGCCCTGTGTCTGCACAGCCCTGTCCCGACTCCTCTCCCGAGCCCTCACTGGGATTTTTTTAATGGGGAGGACTAAATGATGTAGGGAAGAGTCCATCATCCTACAGTGTTCTTGGGGTAAACGTAATAATGGATTTTAAAGGATACAGTTTACTATACAAATTTAGGTTTTTCTTATGCGAAGAAGCATGAGATGCTGTCTCTTTGCTCTCCGTTATCTTCCGTTTTTTCCTCCCCTTTTCTACTTTCATATTATTTATTTATATTTTTATTTATTTATAATCTCCATACAAGAGAAAACATAGTGTTTGCCTCTCAGTCAGGCTTATTTTGCTTCACATGGCAATGATACTCTGCTATCCATTTTCCTTTAAGGAACATTTCATTCTTCTTTGTGATACAATTTTTAAAAGTTGGCTTGTGTATATATACTCTATTTTCTTTACCTGTTTATCTAATGCATCTATGATGGTTCATATCTTGGCTCTTGTAGGCAGTACTGCTGTAAACATAGTTAGTCAAACATCTGTAGTTTACTAACAGGAACTGGAGTTAGATAATTTACCTGGATATTGGTCACAAGGAGAAGTCACAGTTAACACGTCAGGGTTAGCTTGGAAAGTGTCTCCACATGTATATTCAATAGGCAGCCATTTTGGAGCCATTTTAAGAAAGGTGTAAAAAAATAAGTGTACTTTCCCCTCTACTCTGTTTTGGCCTCAACATTTTAGGGCTGGGAATGAATCTTCCTTCCTGGCTGTGGGGAAGGAGAGAGTGCTGTGCTCATGGACTTGAACCTTGAACTGTTCCTGGCTGTGCCTTAAGGCTACAGCACCTGCACTGGCCCAGAGGTCATGCCCTTAGGTCAGAGAGGTGCTGAGTCTCAAAGTAAACAGTACGATCTCCTCCAGAATCTTATCTCTTGAAACAGTTTTCATAATGAGGTGCATCTCTTACCATGAAAGAGGAAGGGCATCTGTCTATCCCTTGAGGGTCCCAGCTTCCTCCCTCTTTATCCATCCCATTTCACATTATTTTCCCTCTCTTAAAAAAAGAAAAGAAAAGCTAAACCAAGTGCACAGTAGACCATGAAGTTTGTTTTCTGTTGGCTAATTATTCTTTGTGAGTTTATGGCTTACATGCGATGTGGTCAATACACCCAGTGTCATTCCTTTGGAGAAATCTGATTTTCATTCTCCCAGCAGCTATCAGTGACAAATTGATTCTTGAATGGGGTTGTGTTAGTTTGAATAGGAATGCTCAGTGATTAGGGAGTGGCACTATTTAACAGGGATTAGGAGGTGTGGTCTTATTGGAGGAGGTGTGTCCCTGGAGTTGGGAGGGATTAGGGGGTGTGGTCTTGTTGGAAGAGGTGTGTCCCTGGAGTTGACAGGGATTAGGAGGTGTGGTCTTGTTGGAGGAGGTGTGTCCCTGGAGTTGACAGGGATTAGGAGGTGTGGTCTTGTTGGAGGAGGTGTGTCCCTGGAGTTGGGAGGGATT
>PVIH01008752.1:0-88095 GCA_004025045.1 Sigmodon hispidus
GACATCTAGGTTGTTTCCAGGTTCTTGCTATTACAAATAATGCTGCTATGAACATAGTTGAGCTAATACCTTTGGAGTGTGAATGTGCCTCTTTAGGGTATACACCCAGAAGTGGTATTGCTGGGTCCTTGGGGAGATTGATTCTCAATTTTCTGAGAAACTGCCATACTGCATTCCAAAGTGGCTGAACAAGCTTACAGTCCCACCAACAATGGAGGAGTGTTCCCCTTGCTCTGCATTCTCTCCAGCATAGGCTGTCATCTGTGCCTTTTATCTTAGCCAATCTAACAGGTGTTAGGTGGTATCTCAAAGGCCAGGAGTGGAGATTAAACTAAGCAATATTGGGGCAGTGGGACCATTGGACTGCCTGCAGCCTGCCCAGGGAAGGGATGGGGATTTGTGGAGAAGAAAGAATGACCTGATGTGGTGGGAGGGGGAAGGGACCTTGAATAAGTATATACAAGGTTAGAAAGTGTGACTTCTTTGTTCATAATAATAATAATAATAAAAAGGGGGGGAAAGTTCTTAGCTATTTCTCCAGCATCATACCTGCCTGTATGCTGCCCTACTTCCTGCCATAATGATAAAGAACTAACCCTCTGAAAAAGTAATCAAGTCCCCTTTAAATGCTTGTTTTCTTTCAACAAAGTAATTAGGCTGTCATATTTTTTGTAAAATGACCTATTTTTAAACGTATATTTATTAGCCAGTTTTGGCTGATCTGAAACATAATTTTCTAAAGCATGTGCCATATATTTGTAATAATAATTAACATTATAATAAGAGTAACTTTTCGGTTACAGTAAGCTTGCAGTCACTGTGGCAAAATCCCTAATGCAGTGAACTTGAAAAGAGGAAAGCTGATAGAGGACACCTGACTCAGTCTTGAGGTTGCGGTTAGAAACCTGGATTTGCCAGGAGTGGAGGCTGAACTAAGCAATATTGGGACCTTGGGACCTTGGGATTACCTGCCCATGGGGGAGATGGGAAGAATAAAGAATGACCTGATGTGGTGGGAGGGGGAAAGGATTTTCATTAAGGATGTACAGGGATAGAAAATGTGACTTTTTTATTCATAATAATAAAAAAAAGAAAAACAAAGGAAAAAAAAAAGGAAAGCTGTGCTTTTACTCATAGCTCTACCGTTTTCAACCATGGGTAAGTGCTACTGTGTTCTGGGCCATGGTGAAAGACTACACTAAAAGGCAAACAAAGAGGCAAATAGAGAAGAAAAAATTAGCCAAAATCTCAGTTACCCTTTAAAGTCACAAGTCCAGACACCTAACTTCCTTCTACTAGACTCACTGCCAAAGATTCCACAATCTCCCAAAAATACTATGAGTACAAAGGCAATATTTAACACTGAGGCTTTTGAGAAACACTTTCCCAAACCATAGTTTTCTGTTAGCATTTTGTAAGAAAATGTGAATTATAGAAAAAAATTATAGCTTCTCTTTTGTGCTGAGGAGATAGATGTTGAATGTAGATGTTTGTGATTTTACTCAACAAATAGATTAAAACTCCTTATGGGAAAAAATATACCCTATCTATAAACCCTTGATTTGCAATTAACGTTCAGGAATAATATATGTCTGTATAGTCCCCTGAGGAAGTAAATAATTGTTCATTATTCTGAAGTCATGCAAAATGTTGCTAATGATTTTAATTGTTCTTCACTCATCAGGAAAAGAATCAAATTGCAAACTACAATATAATTAAAAAATTTCAAGAAAAAAAGGTAAAAAAAGAAAAAGGAATAACAATATAAGAAGAGGCTTTTACTATTAGAATATGTTTTACAGAAAATAATTCCACAGCATATGGTAGTACTACAATTTTTCTTCCCCCAATTGGCTCTGATACCTCCACCTCCCAATTCAATATTATTTCTTTCGTAACAAACAAAAATAAATAATGTTTTAAAAGAGCAAAAATGCAAGATACACAGAGAGATAGAGTAAACAAAAATCCATAAAAACACAAAATCTGAAACCACAGCCTTAACTTTTCTTGGAAAGTAAAATTTACATATAATAAAACTCCTTAGGGAGTTTAATTATGCTCCTGAAAGGAAATGAGCAGCATAAATGGGCATTTTTGTAAATGGGGGGATCATAAGATTGGTCATGAATATGAGAGGCCTAATAAGGGAGTTTGATGGGGTGTGTGATGTAAAATCATCAAATAATAAATATATAAAAAAATAATAAAAAAGAAATCCTGAAAAAACATATTTATTGTATGATATACATATGTTAAGTTTTCATATTAGTAGTTTTAGTATAATTTTTCACCTCAAATTATTGTTTATCTAGCAATAATCTATATTTCTTTAGCACAAAAAAACACTTGTCTTCCTCTGTACATTTTCTTTTCTAGACCTCTTTTTGTCTTGTAGATAATAGAAGCCAAAAGAAGCACAAAACTATTTATTTGCTATTGAATTTAGTTTCTTAGATTTATGAAAACGTCTTCCTTCTTTATACTTGAAGAAATAGCTTTTGTTCAATATTACTGGAATAGCTTAAATTTTCCCCTGGGGATTGCTATTAAGATTAATACCTTTAAAAATATGCAGTAGTAAATGTCTCTTCTTTTACTTTTTAAAACATTTTCATATTGAATATGATTTATGAATACATCAACATTTATATTAATTTTTCTTTCAGTAAATGATGGATTTTATCAGGTTCAAAAGCTTTAAATTATTAAGTCAATGTGTTAGTTCTTGTTGTTCATTACACATATTTTTAAATAAACATATCTCCCATTATTTTACATACTAAACATAGTTTCTAGTTCCTTTCTTTCTCCTGTTTATCCTTCTCCCATTCCCATCTATTCCCTTCCCAATCTACCCATTCTCTTCTGTCTCCATTTAGTGAGAGTCAGATCTTCTATAGGCTTGAAAGTGACATGGCCCATCAACTTGAGGAAGGACAGAGCTCTTGCCCCTGCAATCAAGGCTGGGCTAGGCCATTCACCATGGGTAACTGGTTTCCAAATCCAGCTAAATTCCAGATACAAGTCCTGATCTCATTGCTACACTTAACACAAGCTAAGATACACAACTGTCACACACATGCACAGGGGCTAGGTCTGCCCCAAGCATGCTCTCAAACTGTTGATACAGAGTCCATGTTCTTCTACCAGATCAGGTAGCCATCTCTGTGAGTTCCTCTGTCATTAACTTGACAATCTTTTCTCATAGAATCTTACCTCCCTTTCCTCAGTAGGACATCTAGAAATCTGCCCAGTGCTTGCCTGTGAATCTCTGCATCTGCTTCCATAATTTACAGGATAAAAACTCTATTGTGACAGTTAGGGTAGTCAGCAATCTGATTACAAGAGATGGGCAATTCAGGACTCTCTCCACAATTGCTAGGATTCTTAGCTGGGTTCATCCTTGTGGATTCTTGGGAGATTCCCTGGCACCAGGTTTCTTCCTAGCCCTTTATCCTACCCACAAATTGCCTCCTGCACGCAACCAGGGAAATCTGCTACCTCAGGTTCCTATATTACTTTTTATATTTTACTATGTGTATATGTATGTGTATGTGCACATTCATACCTATGATGCATGAAGTTTGCAGATAACCTGAAGCTATAGTTACAGGCAATTCTGAGTTGTCTAATGAATGTGCTTGGAACTGAACTGTGATCTTATGGAAGAATTATATATTGCTTAACTATTCAGCAATCTCTATAGCTCATTTCTGTTTGTTTTTAATCAGTCTGCTAATTCATACTTTTCTACAACTTTGTATCATTTAAATATTAAAATTATTGACATATATATTGTTATTATTTCATCAAAATGTACTCTTTTCCAAAACTAAAAGTGATGTGTTTCTTGTATTTCTAAATTTTGTCATCTGCACTTTAATTTGATTTTGTGCTGGTTGGTTAATGATTTTGGGTTTCTTTTCTAATTTTGTTGATACTTTTAATGAATCACCCTTTTGATTCTGATTAATTTCCCTATCATTTTCAATTCTCTAATTCATTTACTTTTGCTCCAATCTGCATTTTGATTGTTTGTTTGTTTAATTTATATTGTTCTTATTTTCCTATATTTCCTAGGTTAATTTGAGATCTTTAATTTGAGGTTTTTAAAATAAAGTCATTTACAGTCATTAATTTTCTTCAAGAAACAGTTTATTTTACATTTCATAAACTTTGGTACATTAGGTTTTAATTATCCTATAACTTAAGATTTTGTTACTTCATGATTTTTCTCTTATCTGCCTGTTATTTGAAGTTTACTACTTCACTTCTATAATATTTGTAAATATCTTAAATTTCCTTCAGGTAGTGAGTTCTCATTTTTTATTGCATAAAGAGATCAGACTACAAACCATCCTAATTCTTTAAATATACATACTCCCTATATACCTTTGTGTATGCTGGAATGCAAACCTGGGCCCTGAACATGTTAGAGGAATTTGCACCATTGACCTCCAGCCCTAGACTAAAGCATGATTTGACTCAAAATCTTATAATTAAATTTTTTTAAAATGTTGATTGTATAATCTTTTCATACAGCCTTATTATCTCAGATTAGGGGACAATCACAGTACTAAAGCCTATAATTATGACTTTAGGTTCATAAATATTAGAATATTTTATGTCTTTGGTTTTCTTTTTGCTTTTTTCTTTCTTTATTTAATTTTTATTATCATGAATAAAGTCATATTTTTTTATCCGTCTATCCGCCATTAAAGCTCCCTTCCCCCTCCTGCCCCTACCAGTCACTCTCTCTACTCCCCATCACTTCATCTCCTCCCTAGCAAGGGCAAGAGGTCCCAAGGTCCCAAGGTGGCTTAGTTCAGCATCCACTCCAAGCAAATCTGCTCTCCTCACCCCAACATCAAGGCTGGGTCAGGTGTTCCTCCAAGGTGCCAGTCCAAGGTATTTCAGATCTCAAGCTGTTCAGTGGTTGTGGGTTGCAACTTAGACATGCTTTGCTTTTTGTTTAAGGTCCACTAATGAGTGAGTACATCTCCTGCTTATCTCTCTGGGTTTGTGATACCTCGCTCAGAAGGATATTCTCCAAATCCATCCATTTGTCTGCAAATTTTAGGAAACCTTTTTTTCTTACTACAGAGTAGTAGTCCATTGTGTAGATCTACCACAGTTTGTTCATCCATTCTTCAGGTGAGGAGCATCTAGGTTGTTTTCAGGTTTTTGCTATAAAAAATAATGCTGATATGAACATAGATGAGCTAATTCCTTTGGAGTGTAAATGTGCATCTTTAGGGTATATGCCCAGTAGTGGTATTGCTGGATTCTTGAGGAGATTCATACTTTAGAAAAATCATGTAAGACTACTAGGCTTTTGTTTTGTGAGAATCTTTATTGATATTTTCAGCTGTTGTGGTGATTGAATAAAAATTGACTACTTGTGCTCAAATATTTGAATGTTTGGTTATTAGAATTGGAACTACATGAAAGGGATAAGTAGGTGTGGCTTATTGGAGTGGGTATGACATTTTTGGAGAAATTATTCTCACTGAGGATGGGCTTTGGTGTTTTAAAAGCTCAATCCAGGACAAGTATCTCTATCATTCTATTGGCCACAGATTTAAGAAAAATGGACTAAACCTGAAACTGAAAGCAAGCCCAAGTTAAATACATTCCATTGTAATAGTTACTGTGGTGCTAGTATTTCTTCATAGCAGTAAAACTCTGATTAGAACAACTGTATAAATAATATAATAAATGGCACATTCATTACTACAGAATAATTAATACATAATTATATAATACAAACATTATGGGTACATATGAATATTCATATATAACAAACATATACTCACACAGACACTACATTTATACTTTGTATTGCGTAAAACATGGCATTTTATTTAACCTTCATTATTATTCTAACAAAGACACAAAAACTATGTCTGGTGAATTATGCTTATAATCTATAGTTTGTATATTCCCATTGTTTGATCTGAAAAAAAGACATAAATTTATGAGTTGTAGCTATAGATAAGAAATAGGGCAGGAAGAACTTAATTAAAACAATGATTTTTTTCCTTACTCTTTGTCTCACATCTACACATATAATAAAGTATGATTGGATCATGATCAGATGCTATTGGCCATTACTTTATTACTCATGACAATTATTACTAGAGAGGCATTTTAAAATGTTACCCTATATAAAAATTTTCTTTAAAAGATAATTAGCTATACTTTATTGGATACTCAAGTTCATTACCAAAGTAGAAATTAAACTAGGATTTCATCCTCTGTCTCGGTCAGGAGTTGCCAGAGAATTCCCTTTAGATTCAAATATATTTCTCCAGATAATTACATTATACCTCTCTTCATTTCTGATTTTGTTGATTTGTGTATACTCTCTCTGCTTTTTGGTTAGTTTGGATAAGGGCTTAACTAACTTGTTGACTTTCTCAAAGAACCAATTCTTTGATTCATTGATTTATTTGTATTGTTCTTTTTGTTTCATTTGTGTTAATTTCAGCTCTAAGTTTGATTGTTTCCTGCCATCTATTCCTTCTAGGTGAGTTTGCTCCTAATTGTTCTAGTACCCTCAGCTGTGCAGATAGTTCTCTTGTGCGAGATTTCTCTAGTCTTTTTATGTAGGCATCTAGTGCTATGAATTTTCCCCTTAAGACTGCTTTCATTGTATTCCATAAGTTGGGGTATGTCGTGGATTCATTTTTGTTCACTTCCAGGAATTCTTTGATTTTCTTCTTAATTTCTTCTTTGACTCAGAAGTGGTTCAGTTGGGTGGTGTTTAGTTTCCATGAGTTGGTTGGCTTTCTGTGATTCTTGATGATGTTGATCTCTAACATTAGACCATGGTGGTCTGAAATGGTACAAGGAGTTATACCCATTTTGAGTACCTGTTGGTATTTGCTTTATGACCTAGTATGTGGTCAATTTTAGAAAAAGTTCCATGTGGTGCTGAGAAATATGTATATTCCTTTTTGTTTGGGTGCAGGGTTCTGTATATAAGTACTAAGTCCGTTTGGGTCATAACTTCTGCTAGATCCCTTATTTCTCTGTTGAGTTTCAGTCTGGTTGACCTATCCAAGGGTGAGAGTGGAGTATTGAAGTCTACCACTATTAGTATGTCAGATTTGATATGAGGTTTAAGCTTTAGAAGTGTTTCTTTTACATATGTAGTTGCCGTTATACTAGAGGCATAGATATTCAGGATTAAAATTTTGTCTTTGTGAATTTTTCCTGAGATGAATAAGTACTGGCCTTCTTGGTCTCTTTTTATTGATTTTAGTTTAAAGTCTATTTTGTTAGATATTAGAATGGCTACACCAGTTTGTTTCTTAGGGCCATTTGCTTGGAAAGTCTTTTTTCAACTCTTTACTCTGAGCCTGTGTCTGTCTTTAAAGTTGAGGTGTGTTTCTTGTATGCAGCAGAAGGATGATTTCTGTTTTTGTATCCATCATGTTAGGATGTGCCTTTTCATTGGTGAATTGAGTTCATTGACATTAAGAGATATTAATGGCCAATAATCAATATTTTCCATCTTTATATCAAACTTTGTTGTTGTCTTTTGTATAAAGACATCTTACTCCATTTATTTTTGAACATGTAATGTATTTGCTGCTTTTTTCTTCAGGGATATCATCATGAAAATGATAAAACATTCAGTCATCCATATTTATGCCTAGTTTGGAGCATTGTTTCATGGAAGCAGTGATGTAATTACAAGTGATAACTTATAGTTAGGAGGCTAATTATCAAGAATTGATTCTCCTAGCAAATATTCAAGGGGCCTTGGACAATTTATTTAATTTGCAGAGGCGTCAATTTTTCACATTTTGAATAAAATTCTTAGAATAAGTAATTGCTAAAATATCTTTGAGAATTATTTTAAATGTACCCTGCTTTATTCTGCTATAAAAGACAATTTTCTTGCCACAAACCAAAAGTTTTAATATTACTTTTTTCTTTTTCCTGTTTAAAATGTTTTTGTTAATTATTTGAAAATATGATGCAGCATGTTCTTTATAATATTCATCAAATATTTTCCAGGCCATACCTCAAATCTGTTCCTACCAATGTATTCTGTGTTCCATTGCTGTGAAGAGACATCCTGACCACAGCAAATCTTATAAGAAAAAAATTTAATTGAAATTTTGGTACAATTATATAGCTTTCAGAGTATTGTCATGATGGCAGGGCACATGACATCATACAGGTAGATATGGTGCTACTGAAGTAGGTGAAGTTCTCTATTTAGATTCTAGGTAGCAGAAGAAAAAAAAAAAAACAGAGCTCGGCTTTGGTTTTGAAACCCTCAAAGCCAATATTATAACTATACACTTCCTCCAGTAAGGCCACACCTACTTCAAAAATACCACACCTCTTAATTCTTCTTATGTAGTGCCAATCCCTGCTGACTAAGCTTTCAAATATATGAGACTATGAGTGCCATTCTAACTCAAATAACCACAACACACAACTGTAAGACATTGTTTTTAAAGAAAATTAAAAGTAATTAAATTCCACTGTTATTGCCTCTATGTTGTTACATGAGTAGCCATTCACTGAATTATGTTAGGCCTATGAGAAGCCACACCCTTAAACAAAGTAAATTCTCTAACAGTTATCATTTACCAATAGTTTTCCAACTAAGGGTTGGAGTTGCTGCTAACCTCCTCGCTCCATGCTGGAACTTTTTCTGGATTTAACTTGTGCAGCTCTTATGAATGCTGCCACAATCACTGTGACTCATGTGCACAACTGCCCTGGTAAACTTGAGGAAAACACTATTTTCTCTATTCCATCTATCTTTCTGTCTCTTTTGTAGTGATCAGTAACATTTGAGAGGATCAGGTGTGATAGGGATGTCTCATTTAGATCTCAGCACTCCATCATCACTTATTCTCTGCTCTGTGGCCATTTTAGGCCTTTCTGTTAATCCCCATTGTGAATAGTAAAACTAAGAAAAATATTGGCAATAAATGGAGTTAAATGTTTCAGATAGGGTGTAAAGCTTCTTCAGGTGGGAGTAAACTCTCCGATGAATAGCTATAAGCATTACTGACTATTAAGAATGACATTTTGGAACTGTGATCCAAGTAGCCTGGCAAGAGCATTTAGAATGCACATGCAGTTTGTGCATACCATTGGCAGTCAAACTCAGACAATGAACTTACTGAAATGAATCCAGATTTTCCACATTGGTTCAGGTAAATGTTTGCACTGAAATTTTCACTTAGTGCCAAAAGATTTTCTTATGTGGAAAACTTATAAGAAAATATACTTTTTACTTAGTTTCTAGGCAATACATTTTCCCAAAGGTATTTCATTTTTTCTTTTTTAAATTATGTAGGTGTACTTACTGCTTATTTTTAAGTCATGGTCTCTTTTGTTTTACCAAAATGGAATATCCTAGGCAAGACAATGTTGGATATTAAATTTTTTTTATTTTGTAGTTATGAAGGCTAAAAGTATATAATTGGATTCTGCTACTGATAAGGTCTCTGATATTTGTCGCAAGGTGGGTAAATCTGATCACAACAAGAGGAACAGAAGTGAGATGAAGAGATTACAACTTGAAACTGGAAGCCTTGGAGTAACTCAAAGGTTATGCTCTCACTTACAGTTCATACTCATGGGAAGTAAACAAAGATCCCTTGAGAACCTCTTGACTCTTTGCCAATGACACCTTCTCTTTGTTGCCTCTAGGTTCTAACCTCTTAAGGTTACTATCATTGCTAGGAGGACAGTGTTTCAAACCTGTGAAATTCTTGAGGAAAGCTACTGTTAAATTAAAGCACATCCTTGTGAAAGTAGCAACAGCAAAAAGAGAAGCTTAATTTATTAAGAAAATCAGAACATATAAATTTCAGTGAATGTTATTGATGTTCCTTTGAACTCAGACCTTTTAATATTACCTGCAAATGAGTAAACATTTTAGTACTAATGGATAGTAGTGGTCCTTTTGCTATTTGTATTAATCATATATATTACTACATATCTAAGATTTATAAGTAGGACTTATTCAATTAAATTCTGATCACATAATAGTCAGAATATACAGCTGAGAAAGCATTAGTTAAGACAAGGTTGTTCTTCTAATACTAAGAATATTAATTCCAGCATGAAACTCAGACCTGCTTCCAGAGCAGATTCTAGCTCCTGGACTGCCCATGTGGAGAATCCCACTCCAGGGCCAGGGTCACACCCAAGGCTCTGATCTCAGACTCTTGCTAACAGACAGGCCCTAGGCTTTAGCTTTGAGGAGCCTGCTCCAGCAACCCATAAAAGAAGGAACCTCACATAGCCAGGCCCTGCCTCACACAGCCAGGCCCCGCCTCACAAGCAAACTGCATCATCAGAGAAGGACTGACACCTTTTGAAACTCAGACCCATGTACAGAGAGCCGAGTCAGACATCATGCAGACCCCTTGCTCAGAGCAGACAGGAACACACAAACCTTCTAGTCAAAACTGATGGAGGAGCTCAATAAGAGTGAGCCACTGAAGCCGTGGGAAGATGGCAGTACAAATATACATATAACAATGTATTTTACAAAGAACAACAAAGCAACTCCAGAAGAAACTGATAGTTCTATGACACCATACCTGAACAAAGTAATTAAGAAGAAACAGAAGGAAACAACAGCAAAAACACCTTTATGAGGACTATAGAAGCCTTAAAAGGGTACATAAAACAATTTTTTAAAGAAATAGAAGAAAATACAAAAAAATTGGAAGAAATGAACAAATCCCTGAAAGAAAACCAAGAAAAGGAAACGTTCCAGGAACTAAAAATTGAAATAGAAGCAAGAAAAAAAAAGCACAAAATGAGGCAAGGGTGGAAATAGAAAATCTGAAGAAAAGAGCTGGAACTAAAGATACAAACATAACCAACAGAATCCAAGAGATGGAAGAGAAATCTCTGGAGTGGAAGACTCAATAGTGGAAATAGATACATCAGTCAAAGAAAACACTAAAACCAAAAAAACCATAACACAAAATGATCAAGAAATTTGGGATACCATGAATAGACGTAACATGAGAGTAATAGGAATAGAAGAAAAGAAGAAGAAGGAGGAGGAGGAGAAGAAGAAGAAGAATTCTACACTAGCTCAAAGGCACAGATAATATATTCAATAAAATCATAGAAGAAAACTTTTCCAACTTAAAGAAGGAAATGCCTATAAAGATACAAGAAGCTTACAGGACACCAAATAGATATGACACCCCCCGAAAGGTGCTCACCTCATAATAATCAAGCCACAAAACATACAGAACAAAGAAAATTTTAAGAGCTGCAAAAGGGCCAACTTACCTATAAAGGTAGACCCATCAGAATAACACCTGAAAATTCAACGGAAACAACAAAAGCAAGAAGGTCCTGATCAGAAGTTACAGAGACACTAAAGGAGCTTGGCTGCCAACCTAGACTACTATACCGAGCAAAGCTATCAATCACTGTAGATGAACTAAACAAGATATTTCATGACAAAGTCAGACTTAAACAATACCTATCTACCAATCCTGCTCTTCAAAAAACATTAGAGGGAAAACTTCACCAAAAAATCTCAGAAACGCCCTAGAAACCACAAACAATTGATAATACCACAGAAAAAAAGTCCAAAGGAAAGAAATGCACACAAGCTACCACCAAAAATAACAGGAAGTAACAATCAGTGGTCAATGGATTTAATTCATCTATAAAAAGACACACACTACCAAGATAGATGCAAAAACAGATGCCATCCTTCTACAAGAAATGCAACTCAACCTTAAATACAGACACAGGCTCAGAGTAAAGGGTTAGGAAAAGATAGTCCAAGCAAATGGCCCTAAGAAACACGCTGGTGTTTGCCATGCTAATATCTAACAAAAGAGACTTCAAACTAAAATCAATTAAAAGAGACAAGGATGGACATTACTTATTCATCCCAGGAAAAAAATCATCAAAATGAGATTTCAATCCTGAATATTTATGTTTCTAATATAAGGGCACCAATCTATATAAAAGAAACATTATTAAAGCTCAAAGCCCACATCAATTCTCACACTCTAATAGTGGGAGACTTCAATACCCCACTTTCACCCTTGGATACATCAACAAGACAGAGATCCCACAGAGTAATAAGGAATGTAACAGAAGTAATGATGCAAATGGATTTAATAGATAATTACAGAAGTTTCCACCCAAACTCAAAGGAATATACATATTTCTGAGCACCACATGGAACGTTCTCTAAAATTGACCACAAAATTGATCATAAAGCAAATATCAATTGATACAAAAAAAATGGAAATAATCTCTTATATCATATCAGACCAGCAGGGAGGGGCTAAAGTTACAGTTCAACAACATAAAAAATCACAGAAAGCCTACCAACTCATGGAAACTAAACATCACTCAACTGAACCAGCTCTAGGTCAAGGAATAAATTAAGAAAGAAATAAAGGTCTTTTTAGAATTCAAACAAAATGAATCCACAATGTAGCCAAAAATATGGGACACAATAAAAGCAGCCTTAAGAGGAAAATTCACAGCACTAGATGCCTATATAAGAAACCTAGAGTAATCCCACACTAGGTAGCAAACAGCAGAGCTGAAAATCTTAAAATAATTAGAAGCAAACTCATGTAGAAGGAGTAGATGACAGGAAATAATCAACTTAGAGCTGAAATCAGGACAAATGAAACAAGAAGAACAATACAAAGAAACAATGAATCAAAGAATTTGTTCTTTGAGAAAGTCAACAAGATAGATAGGCCCTTATCAAAACTAACCAAAAAGCAGAGAGAGAGAATCCAAATCAACAAAATCAGAAATGAATAAGGGGACATACAGCAGTACCCCAGAAAAATCTAGAGAATTATCAGGTCATACTTTCAAAATTTATAAACCACCAAACTGGAAAACCTAAAAGAAATGGACATCTTTTTGGACAGGTACAATTTACCAAAATTAAATCAAGATCAGATTAAATCCCTAAACAGACCTCTAATCCTAAAGGAAAATGAAGCTCTAATTAAAAGCCTCCATAATTATAAAAAGCCCAGGTCCAGAAATTATAGTGCAGAATTCCACCAGATCTTCAAAGAAGAATTAATAACAATACTCTTCAAACTGTTTCACACAGTAGAAACTGAAGGAATATTGCCAAACTCTTTTTATGAGGCCATAATTACCCTAATACCTAAGCCACTCAAAGATGTAACAAAGAAAAAGAATTACAGACCATTTTCCCTCATGAATATTGATGCAAAAATTGTGAATAAAATTCTGGCAATCTGTATATAACAACATATAAAAAATATTATCCTCCACGATCAAGTAGGCTTGACCCCAGAAATGCATGGATAGTTCAACATACGAAAAACTGTAAATATCATCCACCATATAAACAAACTGAAGGAAAAAAAACCACATGATCATATATTTAGATGCTGAAAAAGGCTTTGACAAAATTCTAAATATCTAATATACATAAATATCTAAATATAATAAAGATTGTTTACAAGAGGCAAACAGCCAACATCAAAATCATTGGAGAAATACTCAAAGCAATTCCACTAAAATCAGGATCCAGACAAGGCTGTCCTCTCTCCCCTTATCTGTTTAATATAGTTCTCTAAGTTTTAGCTAAAGCAAAGAGAATGAAAAGAGATTAAGGAAATCCAATTTGGAAAAGAAGAAGTGAAACTATCTCTATTTGCAGATGATATGATTCTATACATAAGTGATGCACAAAATTCTACCAGGGAACTTCTACAGCTGATAGCATCACCCTCCCAGACTTCAAATTATACTATAGAGCTACAGTAATAAAAACAGCCTGGTACTAGCATAAAAACAGACTTGTAGATCAATGGAATCAAATTGTAGATCCTGATTTTAACCCAAAAACCTACAAACAACTAACTTTGACAAGGAGGTCCAAAATATTCAATAGAAAACAGACAGTATCTTTAACAAATGGTGTTGGCATCGCTACATGGTAGTGTGTAGAAAAATGCAAATATATCCAAGCCTTTCACCCTGCCCAAAACTCAAATCCAGGTAGATCAAAGAACTCAACATAAACTTAGCTGCACTGAACTTGATAGAAAAGACAGTGAGAAATACCCTCCAAACACATTGGCATAGATGACCACTTCCAAAATATAATACCAGAAGTGCAGATACTAAGAACATCAATCAATAAGTGGTACTTCCTGAAACTAAGAGGCTTCTGTAAGGCCAAGGACACAGTCAATAAGACAAAATGACAGCTTACAGAATGGGAAAATATTTTCACTCACCCTACAATTGACAGAGGATTTATCTCTAAAATATATAGACAACTCAAGAAACTAGAGCCCAAAACCTTAAATAACCCAATCAAAAAATCGGGTTCAGAACTAAAAAGGGAATTCTCAGCAGAAGAATTATAAATAACTGAAAGGCACATAAAAAAATGATCAACATCTTTAGCCATCAGAGAAATGCAAATCAAAATAACTTTGGGATACCAACTTATACCTGTCAGATTGGCTAAGATAAAAGACACAGATGACACCCTATGCAGGAGAGGTTGAAGAACAAGGGGAAAACTCCTCCATTGTTGGTGGAATTGTAAGCTTTTTTAGCCACTCTGGAATTCAGTAAGGCAGTTTCTCAGAAAAATGGGAATCAGTCTTCCTAAGGATCCACAGTACCACTACTGGGCATATACACTAAAGATGCACATTCGCACTCCAAAGGCATTAGCTCAAAAATGTTCATAGCAGCATTATTCATAATAGCAAGAATCTGGAAAAAACATAGTTTCCATTCATCAACTGAAGAATGGATTAACAAACTGTAATACATCTTCACAATGGAGTACTACTCAGTAGTAAGAAAAAATGATATCCTAAATTTTGTAGGCAAATAGATAGATTTGGAGAATATCCTCCTGAAGGAGGTATCACAAACCCAGAAACATAAGCAGGGGATGTACTGATTCATTAGTAGACTTTAAACAAAATGCAAAGTGTTTTCAAGCTGTAAGCTGCAACCACTTGGGATATGAAACACATTGGATTGGCACCTTGTAGCCCATTTTCTCCAGAGGAACACCAGACCCAGCCTTGGTGTTGGGGTGAGGAAAGTAGATCTGCCTGGAGTGGATGTTGAACTAAGCCACCTCAGGATCTTGGGACATCCTGCCCTTGCTTGGAAGGAGATAAGGAGATGAGGAGAAGAGAGAATGACTGAGAGGGGCAAGAGGGGGAACAGAGTTTAAACAATGAAATACATGAATAAAAAGTGAGACTTTATTTATAATAAAAAAAGAGTAAAGGAAAGAAAGAAAAGAGGCAGTTACAAAAAAAAGAAAACAGGAGGGATTTGTAATACAAACCAGACATGGCAGTATAAATATATAGAGAAAATACACATCTTTGTATAAAAATAAAGGTCAAGTGATTCAAATTTAAAAAAAATTAAAAGAAAAATGGAAGTTTAAAAAGGCCCTAATAAAAATATTCACATATGTGGTAATATGGCCACTCATCTTCACTACTGGGTCCTGTGAAATTCAATATAAGCCCTATTGTTATTATTTTATGATCTGCAAAGATACTTCATAGAATAAAGGCGTCTAATGGAAAATATTGTAAAGGTACCAGGTTTTCTCGACAAATATCAGAGAATGTTAGTCATTTTTCTATCTCATAGACCCTCCCTGATTGATAATATCAAATCAAATTTGTTATATGGAATAAAACAATCAACAACAATAAACTCGGTTAAGAGTTAATTTAAGAGTTACTTTCACATAATGTGAACTTTCAAATTTTAGGTGCAGAATATTTTATTTCATGTATTAGATACTAAGAATATAAAATATGAATACTTCTAAATTTCCACTAAATAATGAAAGACATTTAATTATGCTTAGACTGTAATGACTATCAAAATATAATTGTCATTGGATATGGTGTGGCAAACAAACATAGTAGTAGAACACACAATATTTCTGCTACATTTTACTGTCTTGACACTTTCATAGGTTACCAATTATAATGAATTCATTTCCATCTTAAAGAGATTTTTCCTTGTTGTGTAGTATAGACTACACTTATCTGTGTAAAAAAATCCATGTTTATAGACTGTTGTTAGCCAATCAAAATTCAAAGTAGTGGAGTCCAGTTGAGATGCACACATGGATAAAACATTCCTGCACTAAGACTCAGGGGACATTGCAGAAGAGGCAGCAGAAGGAATGTCAAAACCAGAGGATTGGCAAATTGCTATAAGATTATGTCTTTTAGTAATATCAGAAGCTAGACCTATAAAATTTCATGTCTGCCAAAATATGACCTGAACAAGAATGACACTAAACAACACATTAATACAAACAAAGTAAAGCCTGTAAGGCCCCATTACACAAAATACTATAGACAACTGTTGTGTTAGGTTTTTAGTTGGCCTTTTTGGCTTATCTTTAAGATTTGGACTTATAATATTATAGAATTATATGTAGTCTTATAAAGACATATAGATGTTTATGTTAATTTTTTGTTGGTTGACTTAGGGCCTAGGCATATAATTTGTTAGTTTTTTTTATTTGAACTAACACATCTTGTTCAGCCACGCAGCTTGGTACCTTTTCTCATAGTAGCATTTTAGCTTTGTGTATGTGTGTGTGTGTGTGTGTGTGTGTGTGTGTTGTGTCTTTAAGTAGTAAAGTATATTACATATTTAATAAAACCTAAAATATTGTGGAGACAGCACACAGTCAAATTCTAGACAGATAGCTCAAAAATTTCTTAATACTTAAGTACAAAGACAAACAACTGAAATTCAATAACATACACCTTTAATCCCAGCAGAGAAAGATGGGATTGGTGACCTACACCCTTAATCCCACAACTCCAAAGTCAAAACTTCCTCTATTTCTACAGGTTCAAGACTAACTACAAAATAAAACTAAACCACACTAGACTAAACCAAAAAGTCCAGGCAGGAGACCTTTTACAACAGACAACTTCAGAAAGCTGAGAGTGGGATAGAGGGTTTACTCCAAAGAAGAACACATCAATTGGTTTCCCTGTGACAAATGGTTAACTCTAAAATCTCACATAGACTTAACATTATACATTACTGAGCACTTTATATATATATATATATATATATATATATATATATATATATATATACATATATATACATTTAAGCATGAAATAAGTTAGTGAAATAAAAAAGGGCATGAATTTGAAGAAGAGCCAGGAAGGATATATAAGATAGCTTGGATATAAGAAAGAAAAAAAGGGGGAGAACTGCAGTCTCAAAATAGAATAAAAGATAAATTTTCAATCAAATTAAAATTTTGTGGGTTTCTACTGAATGAGGTGTCACAATCCCAGAAAGATAAGCAGGGATGTACTCACTCATTAGTGTCAATGCCATGTACTGAATTACAAAAATATAGTCTAGAGAAAAACCTTCTACAACACTTAGTTACAGCAGTCTAAGTTAGATGTCCAAGACCTTCCTTTTATTTTTCTATACTTTGCAACTACCCTGTTGTAGAAGGTTTCCCAGGCCCATTTGGGCTAGAGGTTCAGACCTGGCCCGCGGTAGCTTTTATCCCCCAAAGAAATGGATCAGACACTTATATTAACTTCATACTGTTTGGCCCACATTTCAAGCACATTACTAGACAGCGCTTTCATTTTAAATCAGCCGATTTCTATTAATCTGTCTGCCACTTGGCCCAGCCTGTGGCTCAACCGGATTCCTTACATATCTCTCTTCTTCGGGGGTCAGATGATTACTGGCTAACTCCACCCACCTTCTACCTGTCTGTCCTCTGATTTTCCACCCACTTCTATGGTATTGTGCATAGGCCAAAAGAGCACCTTTATTTACAGCATACAGAGAACATTCCACCACACTGCCCCCTTATTAATTTGGCTTCAATGTTAAAAATGAAACCATAGCTCACTTTCAAAGTGACTATTAATAGCTGCCATTACCACCAGTTCTAGAATTCAAAAAATGCAATAGAAAAAATAAGTAAGGCTTGTTAATCTATGGCCCAGCTTAGATTATATATATGAGACTGACCAGTTTATGTGGTTATGTGTAAAATCCTGGAATGATAGAAACAGTATGAGTGATTGATTTCTAAAAAGTATCTGACACATCTTGCCTAAAAGTACTTTTGCAAACCAACTAAAAAATACAATATGTTGTTTCCAGGAGAACCCAGGGTAGAGATGACCTTATTGAAAACAGCAGCTCCCATTAATGAATCTCTAATATGTATAGAAGTTAACAATTAAGACTTCATTATTTTCACCAAGTTTTAATGGGGAATTCATTCCAATAACGGTTTAGAAATAGTGTGTACCAATTTAGTGTTCAAATAGAAAATATCAAAAAGAAAACCTGTCATCAATTTTTCTAAATAATGAAGTTTTAAAACTCCATCCATTAAAAAGAACATCTTACTGCCAAGAGATTGCAGCTGTGCATAAGAGGACTCAGTTCCCTTGAGCCTGGTGCATCCTCTGTAGAACTACAGTCTGAGCTGCGAAGCACACATTACTATTAGAAATAAAGTGGAGAGAACACAGCTGGATTCTTAGATCATACAGGAGATTCCATATGATTATCCTTTATTAATATTTTTATGACTTTATGAATAATTAATGTTCATAAGCAGACAAATCTTTCTATCACTTAAAGAGTGAAGTGAGTAGAAGAGGACATCCTGAATATGTGCTAAACATGGAAACTTCTCCCTGTCTTTCCTTTTACTTCTCACAAAAACAAAGATCAACATAGTAAAAATGGTAATTCTATCAAAAGCAATCTACAGATTCAATGCAATGCCCATTGAAATTCCAACACAATATTTTTTGGACCTTGTAAGAACAATACTCAATTTCATTTGGAATAACAGAAAAGCCATTATTGCCAAAGCAATTTTATTCATGAAAAGTACCTCAGGAGGCATCACCATCCCTGACTGCAAGTTATACTATAGAGCTACAGTAATAAAAACAGCCTGGTACTGGTATAAAAACAGACTTATGGGTCAATGTAATCGAATTGAGGATCAGGGCATTAAACCAAAAACCTATGAACACCCGATCTTTGACAAAGAGCCCCAAAATATTCAATGGAAAAAAGATAGTATCTTTATCAAATGGTGTTGGCATTTGATGGTAGTGTGTAGAAAAATGCAAATAGATCCAAGACTGTGACCCTGCACAAAACTCAAATCCAAGTGGATCAAAGACCTCAACATAAATCCAGCCACTTTGAACTTGATAGAAAAGAAATTGAGAAATACACTTCTACAAATTGGCACACGCGACTACTTCCTAAATATAACACCAGTGGCATAGACACTAAAATCAACAACCAATAAGTGGGATCTCCTGAAGCTAAGAAGCTTTAGTAAAGCCAAGGACACAGTCAATAGGACAAAACAACAGCCTACAGAATGGGAAAAGATTTTCACCAACCCTACAAATGATAGAGGACTGATCTCTAAGATATATAAAGAACTCAAGAATCTAGAGTCCAAAACCTGGAATAACTCAATCAAAAAATGGGGTTCAGATATAAAAAAAGGAATTCTCAGCATAAGAATTACGAATGACTGAAAAGCACCTGAAAAAGTGCTCATCATCTTTAGCCATCAGAGAAATGCAAATCAAAAGAACTTTGAGTTATCACCTGACATCTGTCAGATTGGCTAAGATGAAAGACACAGATGACAGCCTATGCTGGACTGGAGAGGATGTAGAGCAAGAGGACAACTCCTCCATTGTTGGTGGGAGTGTAAGCTTGTTCAGTCACTTTGGAATGCAGTATGGTGGTTTCTCAGAAAACTGAGAATCAATCTCCCCAAGGTCCCAGAAATACAACTTCTGGGTGTATACCCTAAAGATGCACAGTCGCACTCCAAAGGCATTAGCTCAACTATGTTCATAGCAACGTTATTTGTCATAGCAAGAACCTGGAAACAACCTAGATGTCCCTCAACTGGAGAATGGATTAACAAACTGTGATAAATCTACACATTGGAGTGCTACGCAGCAGTAAGAAAAAATGATATCATAAAATTTGCAGGCAAATGGATGGATTTGGAGAATATCCTCCTGAGCAGGGTATCACAAACCAAGAAAGATAAGCAGGGGATATACTCACTCATTAGTGGACACTAAACAAACAAACAAACAAACAAAAAAGCAAAGCATGCCCAAGCTGCAAACCCCAACCACTGAACAGCTTGCACTGACTCCTTGGATCCCACTCCCCCTAGAGGAACACCTGACTCAGTCTTGAGTTTGGAGGGAAAAAACTGGACTTGCCAGGAGTGGAGGCTGAATTGAGCAATATTGGGACCTTGGCACTGCCTGCCCAGGGGGAGGGAAGAGGAGTTGTGGAGAAGAGAGAATGGCCTGATATGCTGGGAGGGGGAAGAGACCTTGAATAAGGATATACAAGGATAGAAAATGTGACTTCTTTATTCATAATAAAAAAGGAAGTAAAAAAGGTTCTGTAAATGTCTGTTAGCTTAAAGAATATTCAATAAACATCTTGAAAAGAAAAAAAAAAGCAAGAGAGAGTTTGGGCAATGTTTCAGAACAGAATACAAAGCTTTAGTAATCTTTATCAAACTTGATTTTGAAGATAGAACATCTGTACAGATTCTCAAATTTAAGTATTTAGGAATACTAAATTTCTCCATTGCATGCTTGGATTTTGTTTAGCAAGTTCTTTCGAATACAAATTGGAGCATATTAAAAATGTACATAAAATTATTATTTGAAATAAAGACTGTCATTGATTTCTTTATTAAATATAAATTTCTCAATGCCTATTCTATGCAATCTTTCTATGTGCAAAAAACGCTTTAAACAGTTTACAACCCAAGGGTCTTCCTTCAAACAGCTTCCAGTTTACACATGACTTATGCTATGTGTTCTAAAAATAAGTCACATACAAAATAATTTTGACCCCAAAATGGCTCCGACTATCAAAATATCTATTTTATTGTTCTCCTTTGTCTCTCCTTCAACTCAACCAGCCAATTCCCTAATGTTCTCTTTTAACCCCCTTCCCTTTTCCTCTTCTTCTCTATGGTCCTAATTTACTCAGCAGATCTTATCTATTCCCCCTTCTCCGGGGGATTCTGTGGTTATCTCTCATAGGTTCCCCATTGTTACCTAGCTGCTCAGGACTTGTGGATTGTACCTTGGTTATACTTTGTTTTACATTTAAGATCCATTTATGAGTGAGTATATACCATGTTTTACTTTTTAGATTTTTTTTAATTTCTTCTATTTGCTTGCAAATTTTAGATGTAAATTTTTCTCTATTGAGTAGTACTCCATTGTGTAAATTTACCACATTTTTCTAGCCATTCTTTGGTTGAGGAGCATCTAAGTTGCATCTAGTTTTGGCTATTATGAGTAATGCTGATATGAATATAATTGAGCAAATGTTCTTGTAGTAAAAATGTGAATAATTTAGGCACCTGCCCAAGAGTGATATTGCTAGATCATGAGGTAAATTGATTTCCATTTTCTGAGAAACCACCATACTGATTTCCAAAGTGGTTGTACAAGTTTACATTTCCACCAGTTAGAAAGAAACCTGGGTCTAGGGAAATACCCAAGTAACTACAAACATGACCTCAACTAACACTCCAAGCAATAGTAGACAGGGTGCCTGAACTGGCCTTCCCCTGTAATCAAATTGGTCACCACCCTAATTGTCATCATAGAACCATCATCCAGCTACTGATGGAAGCAGATTCAGAGATGCACAGCTAAGCACTGGGTTGCATTCCCAGTTCAGTCAAAGAAAGGGAGTAGAAATTATATGAGCAAATGTTTCAAGATCACGACAAGGAAACACACAGAGACAGCTGATGATGTACTTACTGCCTGGCTAGTGAGGAATCCACATTTTAGTAAGCCAATACAAGTAACAAATCAGTGTACAAGAGCATTATTCCATAGCACTTTTAAATATTAAAAAAATAATTCTGACTTTACAGTCAGATTATCTCCACTATGTGTATTAAATTTGTCACTTGTCACTGGAAGCAATGTATTTTGCATAAATACATGCAGATGGGTGTGGCAAAAATTATAAGCAATACAGGAGCAAGTCTCATTTGACCCAATAGCCATAACTTTCCAATTGATATAACAGGTTGCCCCTTGGGATTCTCTACAATTATTTCTAGTACACAATTAAAATTGCAGATCCTTTGAGTTTGCTTCTATGTCTTTTGTAGTCACTACTTCTAAAAGGGTTGCAAGAAAACTACTAAAAGAGATGACACAATAGCTTCAATTTTCATGGAGAAAATTTAGAAATATCACTCAATTCATAGCATATTTTCATTATTTTGTAAATGAGCAAACCAGGCAAATTGGACCACCATTGCTTCTTCCCCCCTTTATTGTTTTAAGTTATCTGGTTCCTTATGTTCCATCACATAGAATTAATTAAAAAAAGAGGCCATCAGTGCAGAAGAGAAGCACTGTGTCACTTAGCTATGTTCTAGCCTTGAGTACTTTTATACAATGACATCTTTTTTTTTTTTTTTAATCCAATAATGAGTGATGGCCTCTGGCAGGGTTGTGGGTGAGGAAGGACTCATTTTTCTCTAAGGGTCTGGCCATGGGGAGTATAATTATGCTCCATTAAGTAAATGAGTAGCATGGATGGGCTTTTTTGTAAATGAGATTATAAGAGTGAGTTTGAAACTGAGAGGAAATAACTGAGTTTTATGGGGTGCATGATGTGAAAACATCAAATAACAAATGAAAATATTATGTAAAAAAGCACAGATTGATTTAAAGAGCTAAGGTCAAATTGATCCCAAATTTATTTCCCCTTTCTAAAGAATACTTATAAGTATGTGTTTGCTTAGATTATTAGAAGATCCATGACAAAAAAGAAAAATTACATTATTTTGTCAAGTAACCTATATATAGAGAGAACAAGTAATTAATGATACAATATTGCCATCATATGCTAATAGATACCTCCTCTGATGACATAATTTGGCTACTTGATAATACATGATGAGGATGGGTACACATAGTTTAGTCAGTGAATGTTTTCTGTGGCTCCCAAGAATGAGAGAACCACACCACACTATAAGTCTATGTTTAAATTTTTAAAGAGCCTCCATATTATTTTCCCAAAAGAATTGTACTAATTTATTTAAGACTCTGTATGGTTTTCCACCATATATTCTTGTGTCCCTAGTGATCATATTATAGGTAGAAACCACAGCACCTGTTTTTTTCCCTTGATGGTAGTTATACTGAGCACGCAAAAAAAGAGAAATTTTGAGACACTGAACATGTTTTACTTGTATGTACTGGACATTTGTATTTCTTCATTTTAAATATGTCTGCTCAGTTTACTTGCATGAAGTTTGATTGGTTTCTCTATTATTGTGGTGTTTGTCTATTCTTAATGATACACACATACACAGACACACACAGACACACACACACACACACACACACACAATGTGGCATTACTTATCCATTAAGAAGTATAGCATTTTCAGGAAATAAAATAGACTAAACTAGAGATTGTCATTATACCACTGAATACAATAAGACAGAGTCATATACACAAGCATCAGATTTTTTTTATCTTACTAAGAACCTGAAAGAAATATCACTGAAGAGGGGGTACTATTATGAAACAGAAAAGAATCTAAAGAAATAGTAGCAAAATAAATTTGGATAACAAAGGAAACAAATATGATCTATTTATATAGAATGGAGAGGTCATATTCAACTTCATTATCTTTGAAAATAAATACACACTAATAAAAATTCTATTTTAGAGAATGGAGAGAGAAAGAAGTTATTCTGAGTATTAGTTGCTCTTCTGAAGTACTAGGGTTCAATTATGAATATCCATTTAGTCATTCACAACTGTCTGTAACATCATTAACAGGGAATCTGATCTTTTTGACACTGCACACACTGCGTGCAGATGATGTACAGACGCACATATGACAAAAAGTTTTAAAATTAAAATTTTGCACTAGAAATTAATAAATTTATGTGATCAGGCATCCATGATGATTCTGCATTTGTTACATACACTGTATATAATTAAAGAAAATTAATACTCTGTTTAACTGATAGTCTCCAAATCTGCATAGAGAGACAAGATATTCATTTATTTGATATATTTACCTAGCATCTATAGTTATCCAGGTTTATGTGTAGACATTGGAAATGATTCATTAAAGGAAAAGAGATAAATAATGAGTTCTACTAGAGTATAAATTTTTCTGAAGGAATACAGAGGCAAAGAATTATATGTGAGTGAATGTGGAGTATACATTTTGAAAAGAAGAAGGAAGAGAAAAAGAATTATGGAACTGTGGTGATATTGTATATTTAATAAAATCAGTCTGGAATATCAGAGGACAGACCCATCTCTCCAGTCTTTTTGATTTTGTTTTGTTTTGTTTTGTTTTTGAGACAGGGATTTCTGTGTAACAGTCCTGGCTGTCCAGGAACTTGCTTTATAGAAAAGGCTGCCCTTGAACTCATGATATCCTCCTGCCTCTGCCTCCCCACTGCTGGAACTAATGGCATGCACCATCACTGGCTGGCTATTAGGTCTCCAAAGAGATACAGAAGAATTAATGGTGTGGGTCACCACTCACTAACCTACGTAGTTTGACTGTGGGTGATTCTGTCCAATGATATTCCAGACTTATTTTAGTAAACATACAAAATATCTCCACATAGAACCTTCAGAGGAGTAGCTGTAATTTGATGTAGTTATGTATTTTTTAAAACACATTTTCAAGGAATGGCTAAGAAGGTGGGTTGTGGTATATTAGTGCATTCAGGGAATGAGAGAGGGAGGGAGGCTTATAGAAAACTGGGGAAATAGAAAAGCAGGTGAAGCAAAGGCACATATTGTGACCACAACTATAAGAAACATCAGGTCATTGGAGGAAGATTCCAGTGAGCAACATGAAAGGCATCCAGAGATAAAGTCAGCACTCAGGTCCCTGGGAGCCGGTGTAGTGTAGTCATGCTTCCTATCTCTTAAAAGAGAACCAACCACTGTAACATTCTGACTGAAAGAATGATATACTCCTCCTTGCATATTATAATGACAACTAAATCATTCCAATGGAAAATAAACTACAGTGAGATAATAGAGAACAGTGAGCTCTACAAATATGACGTAAATATGTGGACACAGTTCTGTAGATTGATGTAAACATAGGTAGTGGGGCCCTTGCTTTGTGATAAACAAAAGCAACACTGAGGAGTAAGTAGCCATTTACAGTGTCACTTCCATTATTACCTGGAAAAACATAATTGATTTTGGTTCTCAGAACTAGAATCAAAACTGCAATAAAATCCACTCAGAAAAATTAACTAAAACAACAGTAAAATAATAGGAAAAAATACACTAATTTTCATTCACAACATCTGCTCATCTCTTGTATTCATCAGTGAAACATTGAGGTCTTAATCTATTGGATCACTCTTTCTCAGAAGCCTAGCTACCCCTACCATTAGGATTCTATCCAGCTATAGATGAAGCTTTTAATCTGCAAGCACTCTCTTTATATCTGGGAATCTAAGTCTCAAGAAGAGAAATAAATGGCAATGCAGAGCATTGTTTTGCGAGGCGTTACTCTAAAGTCCTGCTGCATGAAACTCCTTCTAGCTTGGATGGTGTGGTAAACCCTGGGTGGCCTCTAGCAGGTGGTATCACCCTCTTTGCATTAAAACATTGAAGTATCATCATTGAAGCATTTATTTTTATGACAAGTAAATGGAACCACAGAACTTCCAGGCTAAAACTTTAAACCTCAACCCATATAATAGGTCTTAAATGAGGTCTTTGAACATCATCCAACATATTCTGTATCACTAACTCATGCTGTCCCTTTGTGACTGGATTGGATAGCTTTGTAGAATGCTTTGAGTTATGGCCTAGCCAAAATCTTCATCTTTTCTTCCTCTGGTTACACTTTCTGTCTCCTTAGATTAATGCTCTTTTTAACAGGAGCTGTGTTTCCTATTGTTATAGTCCAAATTGTCTATACTCATTCTCACTGAAAGCCTCCATGAATGAATGAATAAATGTGTCACATTACCTTCTTTAAAGGCTTTAAAATATTTCTGAGTGGTTTCAATAATTAACATTTTAGTCTCTTAAATAAAGAACACTGTCTTTGTTGATGTTGGTAACGTGCATTGAGAAAATCGCGTATTATATTTACAGTATGTTTTATATATATTATGAGGACACAATCATTAGATCATGATCTATATATATGCAAAGAACAGAATGAACAAGTGATATTACAGGTGGGTATTAGGGTATAGGTAAGAAGTTAAAAAGAGATAAACTTGGACTGGCAAGGAGGTGGCTCTGTAGGAGAGGTTGCTTATCATCTAGACTTCCAATCTGAATTCAGTTCCCAGATATCATATGGTAGAAAGAAAATAAAAACAGACATAGCAAGTAGTTCTCTGATCTCCACACATGTGTTTTGGCACATATACATACCCATACACTTGCATTAAAGAAATGACTGATGATATGAGAGAGAGAGAGAAAGAGAAAGAGAGAGAGAGATGGAAATATTGAAAGTAAAATGTTAAGAAATATATTCTCAGATAGAGTGGTAGTTTGAAAGTAATTGGCCCTGATAATCTCATAGAGAGTGGCACTATTAGAAAGTTGTTGGAGTGGGTACAGCCCTGTTGGAGAAAGTGTGCACCTGTGCTGGCAAGCTTTGAGAATTTCTATGCTCAGGACACTGCCTAATGTCTAGGTTTCATTGCTATTGCCTGTAAGATGAAGCAGTCTTAGCTCCACCTCTATGTCTGTGTGCATGCCATCATGCTCCTTGTCATGATGATAAGGAACTGAACCTCTCAAACTGTAATTAAGCCACCCCAACTAAATGTTTTCTTTAAAAGTGTTACTGTGGTCATGGTGTCTCTTCAAAGCAACAAGCACCCTAACTTGGAAATATAGAAAGAGTAAGAAGCCATCAGTGTCATGATAGACATAGCATATACAAAGTGGAAGAACAATGGGAGGCAGGTGTATCTATTTGACTGTCAGTCACATAGTTAAGCACAAAACTTAAGGAAACTACAAGATGCAGATCCCCCCATGTCTTTCTAGTTGCTTTTCATTCCAATCTCTTCATTTTTCTGATCTGAATTAGAATGGCACTTCAGTTTATTGTGACAATTTTGGCCATTGTTTTGCATATAAATTTGTTATAATTGTGAATATATTTATTTGGGTTATGTCTGCCCTCACAAATGTTTTTTTCACTGATGTCTAGTGTGGTCTTCATGAACATTAAGTCAGAATCTGTTTTCTTTACTAAGTACATTTTAATTACTTTTAGTTATATTTGAAATACAAGTTAAGTTTCTCATTATACTCTCAGCATAAATAAGGCATTGTCTTCTAAAATTGTGGGACAGCCAACAAAAAAGAATCTCTAAGAAACCAATGCCAATGGAGCTACAGCACAATCCTTGCATCGTTTTTCCCCTAAGTTTTCCTTTGACCTCTCTTTAAAGGCATCAATAGCAGTTGCAGATTTTACCTATCTGCAAAGCAAATAAACTATGTATCAGAGGATATGTGAGCCTGATGAAATGCTTAGTACTATAATTGCTTGGGTGGATGGGCACATTAGTTAGGATATCTGCCTTGCATTGCCTCTAAAACTGCAATGTAGGCAGCTGCAGTTTGAGCAGCATATGCTGCTCATTGGCTGCCTGGTTACCCTGACTGGGTCCATTAATATAAAGCATAAACAGAGACTAGATAACTGGATCTGAACATTTTGTTGTAACATATGGTGGTGATGTCCCAGATATTTTTGTTCTACTCCCACCCAGATGTTTAGATCTCCTGATGCTCAGTTTTAGCTGTCAGGCAAGGTAGTAGAGAATGCCCTTGTGACTTCAGAAAAACTATGTTGAATTTTTCCCCATACCTTGCAAAAATAGATGATGGCCAATAAATAAGACATCTAACACTTCCCTTTAAAATTGTCATATTTAAAATAAAAAGGTAAATTTCTATTAATGTATCATTTTTCTTCCTTCACACTCTCTTTTTGAAGTTCTTAAACATTAAGCAAATTAAAAGGTGCCTTCTTTTTTCCTCAAAAAGATATAATTAACCTAAATATAATATTTAAGCCAATACTGCCCAAATTATTTAGTTAGTTTTTTTTTTCTTTACAATTGAATACAGTGTTTCATTATATTCAAGCAGTATCAGTCTCGAGAAACACCAGCATGGACCTTGTGAAAAACAGCACAATAGATAAATTTGAGACTAGATTCCTTTCCTCAATGGACTAGTTACCTAGACTATATTAAAAATTGTGGATTCTTATTGCTTCTAAAATTCCCTTGCAATCTTTGCTTCATTATTGGCTTTCATGAAATACTGCATAGGTCTTTTCTTTGTTCAGTACTAAGAAGTCATCTGCCTTGCCATTCGTAAAGCATTCTGTGAATATGAAAATGTGCCTTGGAGTTGGCTATTCTTCCCTCATTGGCAAGGTTAGCAGTTATCACACTCTACCAGATAGAAGGAGGATAGACTATGCCCTCCCTGCAGCCTCTGTCAAAGCTCTAGCGTAGCAGAGAAATACTCCTAAAATAGGAAAGGGTGCAGCGCTGAGTATAATAGTAATATGCCATATCCTTGTGGAGCTTTTCATCCTAAGATGCTGAGGCACTTTGCCAACACCCTCGGCACTAATCCTGAGTGGCATGGATGATTATGAACATTTTGTAGTTGGAAAATCAGAGAGTGCTGAGCAAGTCACAGTCCAAACAAATAGGTTCATAGATAATTGGTATATTGAATTTCCAACTGTATGGTCAAATGAGAAATGAGAAAAGTTGTTTAAACTTTTATTTTTATTCAATTTTGAACACTATTATTCTCTCCATTTAAGTTTGTAACTTTTAGAATTATTTAATTATTCATTCATTAAAGGTTTCAAAATTTTTTTTTAGTCATTATATTTACTCTATAATTTAAAAAGGTGGTTTTTTCTTCGTCTATGGAAAAGTCTCATTTTAATGATATTTCATGGTCCTATTGAATTCTAAGTAGCTTCTTAGAATCTTTATTTACTCAGCCTTTATGTACTTGGACTAATACTTTGAATATATCTTTGGTAGTCAAATGTCATGAATGTACATGCTATAAAACTGAAAATATGGGTCTTTATAGGTTCAAATATGTATGTATACTTATCTTTTCTGTGAATGATCAATTACTGGGAGAAAGATTTTGGACAGGAAAGGTATCTTTGTGAATTTATCTCTTAAGTTTTCTTTTTTGTTTGTTTAGAGACCACTAATGAGTGAATACATCCCCTGCTTATCTTTCTGAGTTTGTAATACCTCACTCACGAGGGTATTCTCCAAATCCATCCATTTGCCTGCGAATTTTAGGATATCATTTTTTCTTACTGCTGAATAGTATTCCATTGTGTAGATACGCCACAGTTTGTTAATCCATTCTTCAGTTGAGGGACATCTAGGTTGTTTCCAGGTTCTTGCTATTACAAATAATGCTGCTATGAACATAGTTGAGCTAATACCTTTAGAGTGTGAATGTGCCTCTTTAGGGTATACACCCAGAAGTAGTATTGCTGGGTCATAAACAAACAAACAAGAAAAAAAGCCAAGCATGCCCAAGCTGCAATCCACAACCACTGAATAGATTGGGATCAGAAACATCCTGGACTGACCCTTCGGATCCCACTCCAACTAAAGGAACACCTGACTCACTCTTGAGGGAGGGGGGGGGCAAAACTGGATTTGCCAGGAGTGGATACTGATCCAAGCATTATTGGGTCAGTGGGACCATAGGACTGTCTGCTCCCTGCCCAGGGAGGGGATGGGGAGTTGTGAGGAAGAAAAAAATGACCTGATGTGGCAGGAGGGGGAAGGGACCTTGTATGGGGATATACAGGGATGGCAAAAAAAAAAATTCAGAGGGAAAGCTGAACACAAAGTAAGTATATAAGTAGCAATCTTATTTGCAATATCACCCTTGATAAGTCATGCTTATGATTTTTATCTTTTTATAGTTATTGTTAACTTAGCATTTTAAATTCATTTTACTGTTTTTCTTGATAAATACAAAATAAATAAATAAATAAATAAATAAATAAATAAATAAAAGATAGTAGTTTTCTCACTTTTTACCACCCAGTTTTTTCTTGCTCTCCTTCCCCTACTCATCTGATTTTGATGTATGTATGAATGTTTATATATTTTAGCTGAATATTGCTAGAAGTTCTGGAAGACTCTCTCTGGCAACTTTATTGTCCTGTGACAATCTCTCCATTCCAGTCTCATAAAGGATGTGACTAATTCACATCTTAGAAACACTTTTCTTCTCAGTTTCAGAATAGTAAGAGCTATGAAAAGTTGTACATCATTCTTATATATAATACACAACGAAATAAAAAATTCTGTGCTATTAATCACAAATAATATAAAGCATTTGAAAGTAGAATGACATCAAATTATGTATTATACATGTATATATTGCATCTTTAAAGGAATTACAAGCTATGTAATATAAATACTAGCTACATAGTATGTGACATGAAAGCTAAAACATATGTGCACAGTATATGTAACATCTCAAAATGATAGACATTTTTTGAAAACCAGAGGTCTATTTTTACCAATTGGAAAATTCTTAATATTGAGTTAAAATCATTTTTGAAAACTAATTGAATTATTGAATTTCTCTGTTAACAGACAATTATGTTAAAAAATGGCGTAAAGAAGTGATTCTACAGAAAACAGTAATGTGTGCTGGGTATGGTAATATATAGCTGTGATACCATGACTTGAAAATAGTATAAAGGGCTCAAGGTCATCCTAGGCTAACTGAGATTCTGTCTCAAAACCAGATAAACATACAGACATATTTCAAAATAATAAGAGAGGGAGGGATACCCTGAGCTTCCATGTCAGCTACCTTTGGAACATTCTCCTTTGCTTGTTTCAGGTAAAACAAACCTTTCTAGTTCCATAGGGGGAAAAGAGTAAACCATATAAGGGGAACTGAAATGAATTCATCTCACCATGTTATCTTCTTATTTTCCACTGTGCCCATCAAACAAGCTAGAGTGGCCTGAAATATGTAGACTTTTGTAAGTCACACCTCTCTGCTTCAAATTGTACTGCATTACTGTCAGAAAAGTTTCTTCTAGGACTTATATAACCTCTACCAACAGTTTTCCTTTCCATTTCTTTTGCTCCTTTTAAGATTCCTTATTAGTGGTCCCCTGCTGCTCAGTGATTTTATTTTTGTACTAACCCTTGTGATGTAGAAACTGAAAAAAACTTCTAGAATCTTACTGCAGTTTTATGTAAAGCAGAGTACCCCCATCCTTGGAATTGGAGATACCAAGCTTTGCTTATGCTTTCAATTTTGAAGAGGAAGGGAGCAAGATTTGTTTGGTATGTGACATGCAAGCAGAGCCAAGATGAGATAAGGTGCTATTTGTTAAAACACTCTGGAGCAATAACTGCACTTGAAAATAATAAGAATAATGTTTAGATTAATAGTTTCGGTCAGACATAGTCCATGCATTATACTTAAATTTGGAGGAATGATCAAATCAAAAAGTTGGCATAATCTTCAAAATGTTACACTCTTACCAATATAATGCCATGTTTTAACTTTTTTTTGCAAAAAAAGTGCAAGCAATACCCATTAAAATATCTTACAAGGTGCTCCTTTTTTCTACAAATTTTGTCAACATCACAAAATTTGAGCTACTCACTATATTTTCAACTACAAATTGCAAAGAAATTTTTAATACTATTTTGAAAGAAACAATGTCATAGAATGACCTTAGATTCAAAAAGTACTACATATCCTTACTTTTAGAAATTACCATCTCCATATGCACTATTTTGCACATGACACTAAGGTGATATGACATACATATTACATCCTTAGCCTAATAAGCATAGTGTGAGAGGTCCTACTTTCATACATACCAATGGATCTCAAATATGAGTTAAACAAGAATACCCACCTCTTCAAATAGGTATGAATATTTGACAAAAAATTAAACTAACATTTTTCCAATACATAAAACTCAATAAATATTTTATTTGTTGTGGTTGCTGTTACAGAAGTTTTAAGAACAAAAGAACCTTCAATTTCATAAAATGAAGTAGTCTTATTGAAGAGTTTCACTAAAAGTGCTTGCAAACTCATTATTTTATTAATTTACAAATTCATTTTTACATTATTAAAATATATTTTATATATTTTAAAAAGGAACATTTAAAAAGTATTAGTTCATCATAATGCAAACATTTCTTTCAGGTTTAGATATATGTTAATTAAAAATTAGTGAGCATGTATGGTATGTCTCCATATTTGGTTATATCCCATTTATTTTGTTATTTTTTTCTTCTGTTTGTGAATTTGTTTTGCCTATTCTGTTTGCTTGTTTTTTAAAAAAATCTGTTACTTTATTATTTTTTTACATGCCTTTGGACAGAGACAAAGAAAAAATGTGGATTTGAGTAAATGGGGAATTGTGAAGAATCTGGTAGGAGTTGGAGGAGGGGACTTTGATCAGACTATATTGTATGAAATGAAAATAGATTTTAAATGAAATCTTTTAATTTTATAGCATAATTATCAATACTGAAGAAAAACTAATTTTATTGAACATATTTATTCATCTATGGGGAGATGTTTATGAGTAAATGGAGAACAAAGACAAGTTTTCCCCTCGGTTTTCAAGGATCCTTGGGATAGAACTCAGGTTGTCAGGCTTTGTAAAACACACTTTTACCCACTGAGCCATTTTATCAGCCTGAAAAATATTTCTGTATAATCGAAAAACAAAAGCAATTTGTTAACACAGATAGTTTTTGTTGTCCAGACAAAGAATGGAGAAATTAGGTTTGAGGTAAAATTCCATTCTAACAAATGCTCAAATCATCAACTTAAAAGGTTGTGACAAACCATTTTTAAATCCATTGTGTTGTTCTCAAGCAAATTTTTAACTTTATTTGTTTATTTACTCAAGGGAACTTATTGATACATTGTGACCAGCCATTTGACCTGTGTCTCTGTGTACATATGATTTTTGTGTTGTGGGTGCATATGCCATGTAACACATGTTGAGGGGAGAAGAAAACATTGTGAGAATTGGTTCTCTCCTTCAATCTTGATGAGGATTCTAGGGTTTGAATTCTGATTTACAGGTTCATGCCGGAGGCACATTTACCTGGAGAGATAAGTTGCTATCCTTAAGTATGAATTTTATAGATGTAGACGTCATATCACAATGTCAAAAGTATGAACACATCTGCTACAGAATTTTGATCAAAATAACACTTTTACCTAGTTATATAGCTCAGAGAAAAGTATTTGTTTAACAAGTTCAATACCCTAGGTTTCTTTCTGAGTACAAAGTAAAACTAATAGTAAGACTTTAAAAAGAGAGTCCTCAATACTGGTAGAATAAACAAACTAACCTTTATGTGCTTATCCTCGAAGTAGAGACCCCTTTAGCTGGAGGATGTTCTGTGTTGATCATCTGACATGTGACCCACATTCAAGTGAATAATTTTGGAACACAGGATATAAAGGTATTTATGTAGCATGTTGCATTTTTTTATGATTCTTGCCATCTTCTAGATTTCATTTTTCTTTTCAGCTCATATGTTCAGTGTGAAATTGTGGTTTATAATCTAGTACATAATCAGTATTCCATATTATTCTTCATCAAATCCTTAACCTTCTCCATTGCTACTAATCAATAAACAGAGAGAAGAGGCAGGAAATAGTACGTGGGATGGCATGGTTCTGAGAGTCTATAACCTAATAATCATAGTTCTGAGTCTGTCTGTTAACTGATTTTTTTATATCTTTCCTAACAATGTCATAATCTTGAAAACACAGATTAAGGGTGGAAAAGTTCTTCCAGCCTTCTTGCAGCCTTGAAGTAGGACACACAAGGGTTTTCTTCTTATCTTTTTCTCTTTTTTTTTTATCTTTTTGCTTATCTTTTTTATCTTATCTTATTCTTTTCTTTTTTCTCATCTTTTTCTTTCAAAATAAAAAAGACAAACTACACTTCATAGTTTTATTTTCTATAATGTAATAGAATTCCACAGAATACTTTATGCAGCTTGGCTTGAAATATGTATTTTGATATAATTTCTGGTGAATAAATGCATCAGTTTCTTACATTAAATTATTTACATCTCCCTTGCAATGGCATTCTATTTGATATTGTATTTCTATGAAGATGCTACTTCACTGGTCTTTTTTGTTTTTTACTGCCCCAAATCGTACATTTGTGTTCTATAAAAGTAGGTTTCAATTTACATTTCATGATGAGCAAAGAGACCTGGTGCCTAGGCAAGTGATGGTTTTCAGAACTTTTTCTAGTTAACAAAATCATTACTGACACACCAGAGAAAGGTGGGATTAACTGATTCAAAGTTACTATAGTCAGAGTGTGCCAGCAGAGACAGTCTCTTAAAGTTCATTTTATCCTGACTATGTCAAACCATTCTTATTTTATGGAGTTTCAGATAGAAGATGTGCTTATCCAAGGTCAATTTGGCTGTAATGCAAAAGATTTCCTCTCTAGGTCTCATGCTTTGAGACAAAAGGTTATACATAAAACAGATCTTGCTTTAGTTCTCAACATTAGAAGTCTCTGGTCTCAGCAACTAGGAAGTCAGAGGAGGCACGTTCACCACCTGCTGAGAACTTTCAACTTCATTTCCAAGAGGAAACCTCCTGCAAGGGGTTTGCAACTGCTTTCATAATTGCACTGGTTTGGCCTGCAGTACTTCTGTTCTAAGAAGAACCTTCTAAAAACCTTCATACTTAAAGCGGTCCTTTGCACTCATTAGAGATTTATTAACTAAGCAGAGCAGCTTGTCCGCAGGACATCTACTCCTTGCTGCCAGCCCTTCATAATATATAGGTAAAAAAGCTCTTCGTCTAGATTTGCATTTAACTGTTTTTTCTTCCCCTCTCAGATTTTCTTTTTTTTTTTTAAGTTTTTTTTTTTTTTTAAATCTCCTTGCAGTGCACCTAGTCCACTAAAAGGAAAAGAAAAATCTATTCACAAAGCCATCCATAATGACTGAGCTAAATGAGAGGCAGTGTTCCTTCCTCTTATTCCACAGAGTTATAAGATAACCAAGGGACTTTTTTGAGGAGGAAAGGGTGCTCTGCATCCCTCTGCTAGAGTTGCAGAGTGGATGTTTCTAGATTCTCCAGGGTTGAAAGATTGTTAAAGCCAGAGGATCAGAGACTTTACTGTGAGACTCTGTAACACACATACTTAAATGTGCCTTGTACAAGGACAATATCAATAGACCTGCCAAAGTAGATGGAAATAATTCCACAAGGTTTCAGTCATACACAAAATACTATAGGCAACTAAGTAATACTGAGAGTGGGAGAAATGGGCTTCTCTTTCACACCAATTGCTTATCCAATATCAAATGGTAAGCCCTGAACACATACATATGAGAATAATTATACAGATTTAGCAGATTATACTTTGGCATATAAATGGATAACCATATATGCATGGAATAGCAGCTAATGAAAAGAGAAGCCATGAATTTGAAAGAGAACAAAGAGGGTATATGAGGGAGTTTGGAAGGAAGATAAAGAAGGAGGAAATGGTTTAATTATATGATCTCAAAAATAAAAGAAAAATAGACCAAAATCAAAATAAAAACAAAGTTTTCCAGGAAATATTTATATAAACAGCAGCTGCACTCACATAGATTTGCTTTCATTGGGGTGTGGGGTCCTAGTATCAACTATTGATCACATTATAAAATATTAAGTAAGAGATTAGAAACAAATTTGAGATAATTTATTTTAAATTAATGCCCTTTAAACATATGAAAACTGAGGTCTATGGAAGGCAGTTAGCCGAAGCCACATAACAAACCTATGAGCAAAAGAATTTAAACTTCTTCCCAAGCAAAACCATCACTGTGTGTAATTATGCAAAGTCTCAGTAACAACTCAGGGAACCAAAGTTATGTAAAGTAGGCATGCAAACTAAATAGAAAGAAATAATTAATTTTAGGGGTGTTTGTAATATACATTTTAAAATAGACAGGGCTGATTTAATCTGGCTCTTATCTGCATTGCATTAATTTCATTTTTTTAAGATTCAGTTTTATTATTTTTAACTCTGTGTAGTTATATGTGTTTACATGTAGCTCTGCCTGTAAGTACAAGTATCTGCAGAAAACAGAGGTGTCTGATCTCCTGGACTTAGTTATAGATGGTTGTGAGCCACCTGGCATGGAGTTGCAATTGCTGTTATCTTCTGAACCATCTCTATCTATAGCCACCTACATTTTACTTATGTTCTAATTCTGGGTAAGAAGACACTTTCATATGTCTGAGATATTTTTTATACTTATATGTATTAGATTTACATTTAACTTGATAATCTTTAAGGGGTTAGATTTTATCATACAAGTTCAAAAATTAATTTTTCTGAGAATTTATGGTTCAACTATCTTTTAATACATTTATGTTTTTCTTTCTATATTTATTGACTTCCTCATCTGTACTCCAATCTCAGTCTATTCATCTTTATAATTATGGACTTTAGTCTTATTTGAATTTTCCCTATAACTTAGATATGTCTCATGTATATAAATACATTTTTTATGTGTTTCTATTGGTCTATATTAGAAAGGTGTGGAGAGAACCCAGAAAAGACCTTTATGTGTAAGAAGGATTTGTAATATATTTTAGATATTTTAAACATATATAGATATATATGTATTTTTTCTTTTTTCTCATTTTTTATTATTAATAAAGTCTCATTTTTATCCATATATCCCCTTGTTCAGATGCCCTTCCCCTCCCGCCCCTACAAGTCACTCTCCTCCCCATCTCCTTCTCTCCTCCCAGGCAAGGACAGTAGGTCTCAAGGTCCCAAGGTTGTTTAGTTCAGCATCCACTCCAGGCAAATCCGCATTCCTTACCCCCACATCAAGGCTGGCTCAAGTGTTCCTCTGGAGGGAATGGGCTCCAAAGTGCCAATTCAAGGTGCTTCAGATACCAAGCTGTTTAGTCTTTGTGGTTTGCAGCTTGGACATGCTTTGCATTGTGTTTAAAGTCTACTAATGAGTGAATACATGCCCTGCTTATCTTTTTGGGATTGTGAAACCTCTCTCATGAGAATATTCTCCACAGCCATCCATTTGCCTGCAAATTATAGGATATCATTTTTTCTTACTGCAGAGTAGTACTCCATTGTGTAGATGTACCACAGCTTGTTAATCCGTTCCTCATTTGAGAGGCAACTAGGTTGTTTTTAGGTTCTTTTTTCTTTTGTTCCCCCTTTCTTTTTTATTATGAATAAAGTCACATTTTCTATCTGTGTTTATCTGCATTCAAGGTCTCTTACCCCTCCCACCCTCTCCAGTCATTCTCTCTTCTCCACATCTCCCCATTTCCTCCTGAGCATGGGCAGGAAGTTCCGAGGTCCCAATAGTGCTCAATACAGCATCCACTCCTGACAGATCCAGTTTCCTCACCCCAAAATCAAGACTGTCAGGTCTTCCTCTAGAGGGAGTGGGATCCAAGGTGCCACTCCCAGGTGTTTCAGGGGTTGTGGTTTGCACCTTGGACATGCTTTGCTTTTGCTTTTTTGTTTGTTTGTTTAGAGTCCACTAATGAGTGAGTCCATCCTCTGTTTTTTTTTTTTTTTTCTTTTTCTTTTACTTCAGTCTTCATTAGTAGTACAGCATTATGGACTTTTTCAGGATACACATGGCTACTGGAGTAGTCTGAACTTATAGGCTCCAATTTCTTTTTTTTTCTTTTATTATTATTATTATTATTATTATTATTATGAACAAAGAAGTCACACTTTCTAACCTTGTATATCCTTATTCAAGGTCCCTTCCCCACCCACCACATCAGGTCATTCTTTCTTCTCCACAAATCCCCATCCCTTCCCTGGGCAGGCTTAGTTCAGTCTCCACTCCTGGCAGATGCAGTTTTCTCCCCCCTCCCTCAATAGTGAGTCGGGAGTTCCTCTAGGGGGAGTGAGATCCAAGGTGTCAGTCCAGGGTGTTTCTGATCCCAAGCTGTTCGGTGGTTGTTTGCAGCTTGGGCATGCTTTGCTTTTTTCTTGTTTGTTTGTTTAGAGTCCACTAATGAGTGAGTACATCCCCTGCTTATCTTTCTGAGTTTGTGATACCTCACTCAGTAGGATATTCTCCAAATCCATCCATTTGCCTGCAAATTTTAGGATATCAGTTTTTCTTACTGCTGTGTAGTACTCCATTGTGTAGATGTACCACAGTTTGCTAATCCATTCTTCAGTTGAGGGACATCTAGGTTGTTTCCAGGTTCTTGCTATTACAAATAACGCTGCTATGAACATAGTTGAGCTAATGCCTTTGGAGTGTGACTGTGCATCTTTAGGGTATACACCCAGAAGTGGTATTGCTGGGTCCTTGGGGAGATTCTCAATTTTTTGAGAAACTGCCATACTGCATTCCAAAGTGGCTGCACAAGCTTACACTCCCACAAATGGAGGAAAGTTCCCCTTGCGCTGTATCCTCTCCAGCATATGCTGTCCTCTGTGTCTTTTATCTTAGCCAATCTAACAGTGTTCATCATCTTTAGCCATCAGAGAAATGAAAACCAAAACAACTTTGAGATACCATCCCCTGCTTTTCTTTCTGGGTTTGAGATACCTTGCTGAGGAAGATATTCTCCAAATCCATCCATTTTTCTGTAAATTTTGGGGTATCATTTTTTCCTACTGCTGAGTAGTACTCCAATGTGTAGATGTACCATAGTTTGTTAATCCATTCTTCAGTTGAGGGGCATCTAGGTTGTTTCCATGTTCTTGCTATTATGAATAATGCTGCTATGAACATAGTTGAGCTAATGCCATTGGAGTGTGAATGTGCATCTTTAGAGTATACACCCAGAAGTGGTATTGCTGGATTCTTGGGGAGATTGATTCCCAGTATTCTGGGAAACTGCCACATTTTATTCCAGAGTGGCTAAAGAAGCTTACACTTCCACCAACAATGAAGGAGTGTTCTCCTTGCTCCACAACCTCTCCAGCATAGACTATCATATATGACTCTTAGTTTAGCCAATCTGACAGGTTGTAAGGTGGTATCTCAAATTTGTTTTGATTTGCATTTCTCTGATGGCTAAAGAAGTTGAGCACTTTTTCAAGTGCATTTCAGCTATTCATAAATCTTCTGCTGAGAGTTCCCTTATTAACTCTGAATCTCATTTTTTGATTGGGTTATTCAACATTTTGGGCTCTAGTTTCTTGAGTTCTTTATATATTTTAGGGATCAGTCCACTATCACTTGTAGGGTTGGTCAAAATTTTTTCCCATTCTGTAGGGTGTCATTTTGTCCTATTGACAGTGTCCTTGGCTTTACAGAAGCTTCTCAGTTTCAGGAGGTCCAATGTATTGATTTTTGTTCTTAGTGTCTGTGCCACTGGTGTTATATTTAGGAAGTGGTCACCTGTGCCAATTCGTGGGAGTGTATTTCCCACTTTCTTTTCTTTCAAGTTCAGAGTACCTGGGTTTATGTTGAGGTCTTTGATCCACTTGGATTTGAGTTTTTGGCAGAGTGACAAGCTTTAATCTATTTTCATTTTTCTACACACTACTAACCAGTTATGCCAAACCATTTGTTAAAGATACTATCTTTTTTCCATTGAATATTTTGGGCCTCTTTGTCGAACATTAGGTGTTCATAGTATTTTGGGTTAATGACCTGATCCTCAATTTGATTCCTTTGACCCACAAGTCTGTTTTTATGCCAGTGCCAGGCTGTTTTTATTACTGTTGCTCTATAGTATACCTTGAAGTCAGGGATGGTGATGCCTCCTGGGGTTCTTTTGTTGAGGAAAATTGTTCTGGCAATTCTGGCTTTCCTGTTATTCCAAATGAAGTTGGGTATTGTTCTTTCAAGGTCTTTAAAATATTGTGTTGGGATTTTAATGGCCAGTGCATTGAATCTGATGATTGCTTTTGGAATAATTGCCATTTTTACTATGTTGATCCTACCTATCCAGGACCATAGGAGAACTTTTTATTTTCTGATATCCTCTTCAATTTCTTTCTTTAGTTAGGGTTAGGGTTAGGTCTGTTACTTTTTTGGTTATAGTTACTCCAAGGTATTTAATGCTATTTGCAGCTCTTATAAATAGTATTGTTTCCTTTATTTCTTTTTCAGCCCTTTTATCTTTAGTGTATAGAAGGGCTACTGATTTCTTTGAGTTAATCTTGTATCCTGCTATATTGCTGAAGGTGTTAATCAGCTGTAGGAGTTCCCTGGTAGAATTCTGTGGGTCACTTATGTATATAATCATATCATCTGCAAATAGAGATAGTGTATTTCTTTAATTTGATACTTTTCTTAATAAATAATTTTTATTTTTCTTATTCTCTTGTTTGTACATCCTAACCAAAGATTCCCCTTTTCCAAATCCCTCTCCCAATACCTCTCACCCCCTGGTTCATCGTTTTTCTTCAGACACAGGCAAGCATCCCATGAATATCTGCCAGTTATGGAAAAATCAAACCGTGGTAAGTTCAGGCACCCTTAGGCACCCTTTCCTCCACCAAGGTTAGGTGAGCCAATCTGGCCAGAGAAATGGGTTCCCAAAGCAGGCAGCACGTTCAGAAATTGTCTCTGCTCTCACAGTTACAAATCTCACATTAAGATCAAATTACACAACTGTAACACATATGCAAAGGGCCTAGTTTAGTACCATGAGGACTCTCTGGTTGTGGGTTCAATGAGTATGAACCCCTATAAAACCAAGTTAATTGGTTCTGGGGGTTTTCTTTCAATTAAACCCACTGAGTCCTTCTTCTCCTTATTCCTAATGTTTAGCTGTGGGTCTCTACATCTGGTTCTATTAGTTGCTAGGTGATGCCATGCAATTGGGCTAGGCACTGATCTATGAGAATAGCAGAACATCATTGGGAATTATTTCACTGACTCTTTTGCCAGTTTTATTTGGTTCTATCCTGGGTCTCTAGAGTCTCCCAGCTCTGGGTTATGGTCCTCAAGTGCCAGACTTTTTCTGTCTGGCAGATTGGGTGGAGGGAGATCATCAGTCCTCTCCCTGGGATGGGAGCACCGCCTAGCTACCAGGGAAAATCACATGCTGTGTCGGAAGCCTTCTAGAAGCAAGAACTCACTTTATTGTATCAGTCTGGGGCTTTTATAGGGTGGTCAGAAGGGGATGGGAGTCTTGGGATGTAGTAGATGGGGGTAGGGAAAAAGGGCCAATAGTATTTTACCATGTTAGCAGTGGCTAGGCAGAAGCAGTGCTGAGTCAAAAACACATGGAGTTTATGGCCAGAGATAGGTCACCAAACTCTAGGAAAGTTTAGGAATTTACACTGGGCCTCAAGTCCGAGGCCTCAGAAGTGCCCAACACTCAAGAATGAATGCTCTCTTGAGGGGTGGTTCTCCAGCTGTGTAAGTCATCAGTTGTTTACTCCGACAATTTCTGTTCGATCTTTACCCCAGCACATCTTATAGGCAGGACAAATTGTAGGTTGAAGGATTTGTGGCTGGGTTGGTGTCCCAGACCCTTCACTGGTGTCAGTAGATAGCCAGTTCAGGTTCCTCATCCCCTATTCCTAATTTTTAACTAAGATCGTCATCATATATTCCTGAGAGTTTCCATTTCTCTGGGTTGCTGCTAAGTCATCCTGTAGATGGCCACAGATTCCAGTTGTCTCTTCCAGTATTTTCTCTTTCCATCCTCTTCACAAATGATTGCTTCAGTTGGATCATATTTGAGAGGAGAGATTTTACTACACTAGTTTAAAACAAGTCAATTTTTCTAAGAACTTAGGATTGAACTTCTCTCTATTACATTGATTATTTTCCATTCTAGATTTAAAAGGCATCTTTTAATCATTTTTATTAAACAGACTTGTGAGATGAAGTTACATTTACATAGTAAAATGAATTGTCTTTCTTTTTCTGTGATAGAAGAAAGGTAAGACAATCATTTACATCTAGCTTCAAATATCAGGACAGAATATATAGATAATTTGTGTCATGACATCTAATCTGTTTAAGTTACTTTCTGCACATTTGATATTCCTCTTCCCTGTTCTGCCTTTTCATTTAACCTTTGTTTTCTTCACTATTTCTTATTTCTCCCCTTCTTTTACCTCGTGGTTCTCTGAGATTACAGAAGTAATCATCTTTGTAAGGTATCATTCAGGGTTGAGGAGTTCAGATAAAAAGCAGTAGAATTTCAAGAAAGAGCTAAAATCATGAGATACAGGTAAGAACTACACTGTGTTCTGTTGAACTGATAGAAAAGTAATAGACTACCATGATATTTCTTGTCTTAGTGTGTCCCTGTAGAAGAAGAAGCAATCCCTCTACTGGTGAAACTCTTGTACAGGGAAATCATATTATGGATCCTGATTTATCTGTCATGGAACATCTGTTTCAAATAGTTCATCATAATATAAAAGGGGAGAGAAATGCTTAAACTTTAAACACCACTTGATATTTAAGATCTGACATGACTGAACTTCCCCACTCAGTCTAAGTCCTCATCCCCCACAAGAAGGTGAAATGTCATGATTTTTCTTCTGCAGGTAGTGCTTGAGAACAGCAACTGAATTTCACATTTTAGTATTGACCTTGATGACACTTTAGAAATGAATGCTATAATGGTCTTCTGCCTTCTATGTTTAGAAAGCACAATTCTAAAACTTCATGCAAAATTTATGTAAAAAATATGCATTTTTGGCATCTATTTATTTTCAAATATTTCTTGTGCATCTACACAATATGAAAGATGAAACCAAAATATGAAATCACTCAAATTAAATTACTTGAAAATTTTCAGTATTAACAACATGAAGTGAATTCTTTTGCTTCTGTTTTTTTTTATTTATTATGAATAAATTCTCATTTTGTACCCAAGCATCCCCTTGTTCAAACTCCCTTCCCCCTCCTGCCACTCCCAGTCACTCTCTCTTCTCCACATCTCCTTATCTCCTCCTCAGCAAGGGCAGGATGTCCCAAGGTCCCAAGGTAGCTTACCTCAGCATCCACTCCAGGCAAATCCACTTTTCTCATCCCAACATCAAGACTGGGTCAGGTTCTCCTCTGGAGGGAATGGGCTTCAAGATGCCTGTCCAACATACTTCAGATCCCAAGCTGTTCAGTGGTTGTGGTTTGCAGCTTGGGAGTGGTTTGCTTTTTGTTTAAAGTCCACAAATGAGGGACTACATCCCCTGCTTATCTTTCTGGGGTTGTGATACCTTGCTCAGGAGGATATTCTCCATATCCATCCATTTGCTTGAAAATTTTAGAATATCATTTTTTCTTACTGCTGAGTAGTACGCCATTGTGTAGATGTACCACAGTTTGTTAATCCATTTCTCAGTTGAGGGGCACCTAGGTTATTTCCAGGTTCTTGCTATTATGAATAATGCTGCTATGAACATAGTTGAGCTAATGCTTTTGGGGTGTGAATGTGTGTCTTTAGTGTATATGTCTAATACTGGTATTGCTGGATCCTGGGAAGATCGATTCACAGGTTTCTGCGAAACTACCATACTGCATTCCAGAGTGATTGAATAAGTTTACACCCCTGCCAACAATGGAGGAGTGTTCCTCTTGCTTCATATCTTCTCCAACACAGGCTGTCATCTGTGTCTTTTATCTTAGCCAATCTAACAGGTGTTAGGTGGTATCTCAAAGTTGTTTTGATTTGCATTTCTCTGATGACTAAAGATGTTAAACACTTTTTCATATGCCTTTCAGCCATTTGTAATTCTTCTGCTGAGAATTCCCTTTTTAGTTCTAAACTCCATTTTTAATTGGTTTACTAAGGGTTTGGGGCTCTAGGTTCTTGAGTTCTCTATATATTTTAGAGATCAATCCTCTCTCACTTATAGGTTTCATAAAAATCTTTTCCAATTCTGTAGGTTGTCATTTTGTCTTATTGACTGTATCCTTGACCTTACAGAAGCTTCTCAGTTTCAGGAGGTCCCACTTATTGATTGTTGTTCTTAGTGTCAGTGCTACTGGTGTTATAATTAAAAAGTAGTCACCAGTACCCATGCATTGGAGGGTATTTCCTACTTTCTTTTCTATCAAGTTCAGCATAACTGGGTTTATGCTGAGGTGTTTGATCTACTTGGATTTACGTTTTGTGCAAGGTGATAGGTTTGCATCTATTTTCACTTTTCTACACACTACCATCGAGTTATGTCACACCATTTTTTGAAAACACAAATTCTTCCATTGAATATTTTTGTTCTCTTTGTCAAAAATCAAGTGTTCTTAGGTGTGTGGGTTAATTTCGGGGTCTTCAATTCACTTCTATTGATCCAAGACTCTGTTTTAATGCCAGTACCAAGCTGTTTTTATTACTGTAACTCTATAGTATAATATGAAGTCAGGGATGGTAATGCCTCCTGAGTTTCTTTTGTTGAGCAAAATAGTTTTGGCAATCCTGGCTTTCCTGTTATTCTTGGGATTTTGATAGGAATTGCATTGAATCTGTAGATTGCTTTTGGTAAGATGGCCATTTTTAATATATTGATTCTACCTATCCAAGGAATGGGAGATTTTTCCATTTTCTTATATCTTCTTCAATTTCTTCAGATATTTAAAATTTTTGTCAAACAGATCTGATACTTCTTTGGTTATAGTTACACCAAGGTATTTAATGCTATTTGCAGGTATTATAAAGGGTGATGTTTCCCTTATTTCTTTTTCAGCCCTTTTATCTTTAGTGTATAGAGGGCTACTGATTTCTTTAATCTTGTATCCTACTACTTTGCTATAGGTGTTTATCAGCTATAGAAATTTTCTGGTAGAATTTTGTGGGTCTCTTATGTGTACAATCATATCATCTACAAAAATATAGTTTGACTTCTGCTTTTCCAATTTGTATCCCTTTAATCTCCTTTTGTTCTATTATTGCTTTAACTAAAACTTCAAGAACTATAGATAAGGGGAGAGGGGACAGTCCTGTCTAGTTCCTGATTTTAGTGGTATTGCATTGAGTTTTTCTCAATTTAGTTTGATATTGGCCATCAGCCTTTTGTACATGGCCTTTATTATATTTATTGTATTTTCCCTGTATTCTTGATCTCTCCAAGACTTTTATCATAAAGGCACATTGAATTTTGTCAAAGGCTTTTTCAGCATCTAAGAAAATGATCATGTGGTTTTATTCCTTCAATTTATTTATGTGATGGATGACATTTACAGTTTTCTGTATTTTGAACCATCCCTGAATATCTGGGTTGAAGCCTACTTTATCATAGTGAATAAGTTTTTGTATATGTTTTTGGATTCAGTTTGCCAGAATTTTATTGAGAATTTTTGCATCAATGTTCATGAGGGTAAGTGGTCTATAATTTTCTTTCTTTGTTGTGTCTTTGAGTGTCTTGGGTATCAGGGTTACTGTGGTCTCATAAAATGAGTTTGGCAATATTCATTTGGTTTCTACTGTATAGAACAGTTTGAGGAGCATTGGTATTAGCTCTTCTCTGAATGTATGGTAAAACTCTGCCCTGAAACCATCTGGACCAGGGCTTTTTTTATTTGAAAGACTTTTTATAACAGCTTGATTTCCTTTGGAATTATAGGCCTGTTTAGGTCTTTAATTTGGTCTTGATTTAATTTTGGTAAATGGTACCTCTCCAGAAATCTGTCCATTTCTTCAAGATTCTCCATTTTTGTGGAGTATAGATTTTCAAAGTATGACCTGGTAATTCTCTGGATTTCCTGTGGGTCTGTTGTTATGTCACCCTTTTCATTTCTGATTATGTTGATTTGGATACTCTCTCTCTACTTTTTGGTTAGTTTGAACAAGGGTTTAACTATCTTGTTGACTTTCTCAAAGAACCAGCTCTTTGATTCAGTGATTTTTTGGTATTGTTCTTTTTATTTATTTATTTATTTATTTATTTATTTATTTATTTATTTTGTATTTATCAAAAAAACCAGTAAAATGAATTTAAAATGCTGATAAGTTAACAATAGCTATAAAGAAGATAAAAATCATAAGCATGACTTATCAAGGGTGATAATGCAAATAAGATTGCTACACATATATTTACTTTGTGTTCAGCTTTCCCTCTGAATTTTTTTTTTCATCTCTGTATATCCTTATTCAAGGTCCCTTCCCCCTCCTGCCACATCAGGCCATTTTTCCTTCTCCACAATTCCCCATCCCCTCCCTGGGCAGGGAGCAGACAGTTCTATGGTCCCACTGACCCACTAATGCTTAGATCAGTCTCCACTCCTGGCAAATCCAGTTTTGTCCCCCCTCCCTCAAGAGTGAGTTAGGTGTTCCTATAGGTGGAGTGGTGTCTGAAGGGTCAGTCCAGGGTGTTTCTGATCCCAAGCTGTTCAGTGGTTGTGGTTTGCAGCTTGGGAATGCTTGGCTTTTTTTCTTGTTTGTTTGGAGTCCACTAATGAGTGATTACATCCCCTGCTTATCTTTCTGAGTTTGTGATACCTCGCTCAGGAGGATATTCTCCAAATCCATCCATTTGCCTGCGAATTTTATGATATCATTTTTTCTTACTGCTAAGTAGTATTCCATTGTGTAGATGTACCACAGTTTGTTAATCCATTCTTCAGTTGAGGGACATCTAGGTTGTTTCTAGGTTCTTGCTACTACAAATAATGCTGCTATGAACATAGTTGAGCTAATACCTATGGAATGTGAATGTGCCGCTTTAGGGTATATACCCAGAAGTGGTATTGCTGGGTCCTTGGGGAGATTGATTCTCAATTTTCTGAGAAACCACCATATTGCATTCCAAAGTGGCTGAACAAGCTTACACTCCCACCAAAAATTCTTTTTGTTTCAATTGTTTTGATTTCAGCTCTGAGTTTGATTATTTCTTGCCATCTAATCCTTCTATGTAAGTTTCCTTCTAATTGTTCTAGGACCCTCATCTGTGGCTGGTAGTTCTGTTGTGTGAGATTTCTCTAGTCTTTTCATGTAGGCATCAAGTGCTGTGAATTTTCCCCTTAAGACTGCTTTCATTGTGTCACATAAGTTGTGGTATGTCATGGATTCATTTTTGTTCACTTCTATGCAGTCTTTGATTTCTTTCTTAATTTCTTCCTTGAACAGAGGTGATTTGATTGAGTGATGTTTATTTCAATGAGTTGGTAGGCTTTCTGTGATTCTTGATGTTGTTGAACTCTGACTTTAGACTATGGTGATCTGAAATGGTACAAGGAGTTATACTCATTTTTTTGTACCTGTTGATATTTGCTTTGTGACCTAGTATGTGGTCAATTTTAGAGAAAGCTCCATGTGGTCCTGAGAAATATGTATATTCCTTTTTGTTTGGGTGGAGGGTTCAGTATATATGTACTAAGTCCATTTGGGTCATAACTTCTGCTAGATCCCTTATTTCTCTGTTGAGTTTCTATCTCTTTGACCTATCTAAAGGTGAAAGTGGGGTATTGAAGTCTCCTACTATTAGTTTGTCAGGTTTGATATGAGGTTTAAGCTTGAGGAGTTTTTCTTTTACATACATAGGTGCCCTTTTGTTAAGGACATAGATAATCAGAATTGAGATTTCTTCTTGGTGAATTTTTCCTGAGATGAATAAGTAGTGACCATTTTAGTCCCTTTTTATTGATTTTAGTTTAAAGTCTCTTTTGTTAGATATTAAAATGGCTGCACCAGCTTGTTTCTTAGGGCCATTTCACAACCCTTTTCTCTGAGCCTGTGTCTGTCTTTAAAGTTGAGCTGCATTTTCTGTATGCAGCAGATAGATTGTTTCTGTTTTTGTATCCATCATGTAATTCAGTTTTTAAAACCTATCATTGAAATCATGCACATGTAGTTGACATCATCCCATTCCTCTGCCCAGAGATCTGCTGTTACATAGAATCTATTAGGTGAATTTGCTCTAAACAGAATAGCTGGTCTTTTCTTATATTTTTTTCTGTTTTAATATTGCAAGTGGTACAAAAATTTCCTATGTTCACATTTTTCTGCACTTTTTATATTTTTTTTCTAAATTAACAATACCTAAACTTGTTATAAAGGAAGAAAAATCCTCTTTATTTCATGTGGTTTGAGAAAAAATTAACCACTAACTGGAAGGCAGAGAGTTATCAATTACATTTTTTGGGTCTGGTATAATAGGCAGATTATAGTAGGTCAAGGGTATTTTCAGTGACTTGCATGCAAAAAAAATGTAGAAAGATCATACCTGATCAATTGAAACTCTTTTTATGTGCCCAGCTCTATCAGGGGATCTTTGTTACTTCACGTGCCACTCAAGCACTAGGCTTTAATGAGATGATGAAATACAGTTATAGACTTCTCTGCTCCAATTTCTATGAGGGCAGAGGGCCACTTAAGTTACAGGGACCTATCCAAAGGTTCTTCTCTATGATGCACTTACTCTTCTGGGTTTTAAGGCCCTATTTAATCTGATTCTAACATTGTAGTCCAGTTTATTTAGTGATTTGCTAAAAAGGACTAATAATTATGTTTAAGGTCCAAAATAAAATATATCCAAATACTTGTATACAAGTTTATAATAGACTAATGATTTAAAACAATATGGAGAGTACCATATAAAAGAATATACCTACCTGCATATTTATTTTCAATATAATAAATAAATATTATAATGGTGTATCTACAGATTATGTTTAAAACAAATTGATTTTCATTAAATATTATTATTACTTCGTATTAATTTTAGACAAACATTTACAAATTGGAAACCTATGCCATTATACTAATCAAGGGCACAAATATCTAATTTCCTTGTTTAATTCAAATAATAACTAAAGATGTTGATTTGATGTACCATTTATATTGAGATACTAAGGTATAAATCACTTTAACGTGTAATCATCATTAATATTTTCTTCATCACAGTTTAATGTGTTTAAATATACATATGAATTAAATAATTCATAGGCCCTGAGTTTAGAATTTGGTGATATTCATAATGCAGTGATTTCATATCACAAAGGTGACCTTACTATGTATAAAGTATAGTAAGACCAGTTGTACAATATTTCTTCCAAATTCAGCCAGAAGAAGATAATAGTTGCAATAGTATCCAAATAATTGGGAGATGTAAGTCTCAATATGCATTGTTTTCATTAGCTATATAATAAATTTAAGTTTTCTTAATTTGTCTCTAATATGGGTTGTATGTAAGACTGGCACATGAAGTGCTCAGAAATTTAAATTGAGTCTGTAATCCTGCAAAATCAACAACTGTTCACTATGTGTATAGTGTGTGTGTGTGTGTGTGTGTGTGTGTGTGTCATCATTTCCAAAATATCAACTAATGTCATTCAGTGCTCTTTGAAATTGATAGCGAAATTGTTTGAAGTTCCAATTATTTACATTACTATGGGTTAGGTTTAATGTTTCGTAGAATTGTACTGATTGGCTGAAGCATTGCTTAGTTGCTATGTTCAAATAACAGAAAAACATGACTTACTTTCAGTAAATCATGAAATACAAGCAAAATTCTATTATTGAACTTCTTATTTTTAGGAAAATGATTTGGAAATCATGCAAAGTTAACACGCAATAGAAAGCTGTCTATGTCTTCTAATAAGAAATTAACACTGAACTTGAGGCCTTCAGGGGAAAAATGCATTTTTTAAAAATATTTTAATCCCATGCTTAAAGAAAATAATCAACTTTTCCTTGCTATTAAAAAGTCCTGAAATAATAAATCACTAAAGGTCATTTTGAAATGTCAAACACATTTCAGTAATGCACCTTTGCTCATTAACTTCTGCCTCCAGTTTGGTCCATCAGGTAGTGACAGGGTACATCTTTTGGCCTCAGTGTCCTTGGAGCACTTTAATTTTTGTGTGATGTTTATTAGAGTGCACTTATAATAACTTTTTTTTACTTCTCATTTCTTTCCTGGTGAATGTCATATGTATCTTCAACTCTAACTTCATGAACTAAACTATGTGCTTGGGCTGAATATCCAATTGAAATCAAATTAGATGAGCAGCATAGAAGTCACCTTGCTAGTGACTGGGGAGGGTTTCCACTGCACAGCCAGGACCTCACTGAAGCAGTATGCTTGCTTTGGTGTGGCTCAGTTTCACCTCCACAGGAGAATGACTTTGCAGTTTCTCCATAGCATTTTGCTTTTTATGTTTTCATTTAATGGTGTGACATCCTATGACAATTATCATTATTTTGGGTCCAATTTTCCCTCTGAAGCAGCTTTGACACAGATCAATGCTTCTCAGTGTCGAGTTTTTTTTTTTTTTTTTTTTTTTTTTTTAATGCAGCAGAAGCATTGGAATCTGACAGCTGGAAATCTTAATTGGTCCAGTGACAGAAAATATAATGACTGCTCACAGTGACTTATTTTATCTGACCTTGTGTTTAATTCAAAGGTAAATTTTAATCTCACAACAGGAAATGGGAAAGTTGTGGGGTGATGAGTGGGGCAGATGGGCCAGAGAGAGACTCTTTGTTTGTAAGGAAATTACTACTGTTTTTAGGGCTGTTATTAAATTATGGCTTAAGTGCTGATTTTGAATGATGGACACCAAGGGTCCCTGTGCCTATTTGAACTGCCACCCTTTCTGCTGTGGCTGTCATTACAAATGGCAGCAGGCACAGAATGAAGTATGGGATACTGTAGACAAGTGAGTGGCTGGAGGCCTTATCACAAAGGCTACCAGACAGCTGTCAGCCAAACTGGCATTTGACCATTATTGACTTGGTCCAGAGCCCAGTGACACTGACCCAGAGGCAAATGTTTCCCATAACACTCCCAAGTTACCCTCATATTCCTGGTCTGATAGAGAAAACTATTTCTAAAATAAAAACACCATGGTTGCTCATCTAAACCCAATTATTAATCCAAGATTTTAAATTTAGTATTGGTAGCTTTAAATCTATAGCATATTTAGTTTATTTGGGGCAATATTATACTAACAGAAGATGGTGGTGTTACAAGCTGATCAACACTTTGCTTAGGTTTACAAATTAACTGTGAGTTTCACTTACAGGATTTGTCTAGTGAACTGGGTATCCTTCGAACTAAATGGTAGAACATATGTTTAAATGCTTGGACAACTTCATAGTGATTAGAAAGATGATAATAACAATGATTATGTCAAATTAAATGTTTTATTCTATAACATGTTATCAATATATACCTAGTATCCAAGAAGTTAATCAGAACATTATTAGAGAATGATATACTGAAAAGCACTGATGTTAACTTTTAGACAAATGTAGTAAAATACATTCTTGTAGGCTTATAATTTTGGTTCCAACACTCTTAAACTAACTAGTCATATTTAATTTATAAAGAAACAATTTAAGAGTAAATATGACATATAAAAGTATAAAAAAAGATATTTATCTTTTATAATATACATGGTTTAAGAAATATTTTCTCAGTGAAATAAGCCAATAATCAAAGAGAAAATACAATATGCTGTTATTAAGGTGTTGAAGTCTGACAATGGAACTCAGAATCAAGGAGTAGAATGGTGGAAACAGGAGCTGGAAATTGTGGGAATGAGGAGGAGATTTACAATGAATAGGGTGTTTAGTCTTGACAAGAAGAAAGTATTTCCCAGAATTGTGCATATAACTAATAAATATGTTTTACATATCCCACTATTACTAAGTAAATTGCTGATATACTCATCAGAAAACTGTTAAGTTCTTAAGATTCTAGGTGTGTAGATTAGCTTCACTGAATCACATTATACTAACAATTATCACATCTTGGGCTAGAAACCTGGCTCAGTGCATCAGAGCACTACCTGCACCAGCATGAATGCCTTAGTTGAGATTCTACCAATTCTTGTAATTTATAAATATATACACATGTAATATTTAACACATAATACATTTAATTAATTAACAAACAATCATCTACAAAATAATTTGGTTGAAATGATTAAAATAAGAGATGAGAATAATTTACCATACTGCTCAATATATATAGCATGTCTGTGATGCTTTCAAGTTAATAACTCCAAACATTTCAATGTAAAATGTGGTTTGTCTTGCAGAATTAAGGTACTGGACAATTGAACTTAATATGGGAAACTTTAAGGAAGAGAAGGCAGTATCTTCAGACCATCCTGGAAAGGGACTAATTCTGGAACTTGGAATGCATCATAACTGTTAGTAGTGGAGAACAAAGTGTATTATAGAAAAATAAAAGCTTTCTTCCTCATGTTTTAATATAACCATACTCTCTCACCAGAGAGTCATTTCCATGTTTTTTTTGGACATCCTAGACACCCAAATTAGGTTTTTTAGGGAAACTATGGGAAGATTACTATGTAGTTGTTAGACAGCGCTGACTATCAGGAGAGTGTCTTGCCCTCTAGAGATTGACTAACAGAAACTTGAGGATACATGTGACATAAAATTTTTTGGAGTGTGTCATTTGACATATTAAGTTATTTTGTGTTAGGAGTCTCATGGCCACTAATCTCTTGATTTTAGATAAAATGATTGTTATTCTGTTGTATTTAATTTACGAAATACTTTAAATAAAAAGTAATGTAATCATCATAAGTGATATAAAACTCCAGGTTCTACATTATGTTTACTGTTTATTGATTTGCATCATTCTAAGGTTTTCTATGCTTTTTAAATAGTTAATAAGTCAAATTTATTTCATTTACTTATATAGCTTCCCCATACAGGCTGATAACTAGACACTTAGCAAATATCTGGCTTTTGGGGCTCATTTTTTAATCCTCTAAGACACACATGTCACATAAGGGATGTTAGCTACATTATCTATGGTCTTCTCTTTAATCTTTTAAGACATCCGCTTTCTTGAAGAAATGCTGGTTACACTATTGATAAAGGCAAGTACTACTCTAGAGGTACTGTGTCTGTCTAATTTCCATAAACACTACCTTTTCTTCCCTATGTAAACTTCAAGTCACTCAGAAGAACCCCTCAGTATTCTTGCTTTGTTTTCTTATCCACACATGTTTCTGTACATCAAGGCATGATTATAATAGTATAATGAATAGATTTTACTTGCGTACAAAGACTTCCAGGATCTGTCTGACCGGAAAAGGTCAGGAGAGGGAAGGGAGTATGAACAAGGGGATACGTGGATAAAAAGAAGACTTTATTCTATTAAAAAAAAAGAAAGAAAATGTCAAAATAAGGAAAGTCATCAAATGAGTCTCAGGTCAGAATGCATTTAAAGGTTTGCTGTAAAAGGTTTCTGGGTTGGACTTTCCTGTCTAGCCCAGAAGTTCAGACCCTCACTCAGCCCTACTTTGCCTAAAATAATCACACACATGCTTATATTAATTTTATGCTTATTGGCCCAGGGCCCAGTCATATAACTTGCTAACTCCTTCACCTGAAATCAACCCATCTTGTTCAGCCATGTCGCTTTTCTCAAAGAACAGCAGTTCAGCTTCTTCCCTCTGAATCCATGGCAATCTACTTATCATGTCTCTGTGGAATCCTTGTGGCAACTCTCTGGTGTGTCTGCTCTGCTCTGAGATTTTCCCAGTCTGGTAGCTCTGCCCTCATTTCCTGTCTGCCTTCGGCCAATTATCTTTTTATTAAATCCATTGGCAGGACAATTATTTAAAATGTAACACATAATTCCATTGCAAAGGGCATTACTGATACAAATGGCAGAAGTAGGATCACAGATAGATATGGATACATCAGTCATTTTTCAGGGTGGCAACAGAGTAACCTTCTGTTATTCTGTCTTTCTAATTAGTAAAAAGCAATTAAGCCATGCTTTATGCTCCCAAATCTTTCCCATTTCTCTAAATGGACATCATATAATTATTTTAGCAAGAGACCTATGGCAGCCATTATTACTCCTCTCAGAAAAGATTATTGTAAGAATGAAGGAGATAAAGAGGTATGGAGAAGAGAGAGTGATTGGAAGGAGTGGGAGGGGGAAGGGAACTTTAACAAGGATAAACACGGATAAAATATATGACTTTATTCATAATAAAAAGGAGAAAAAAGAATGAATAAAGTGACAAATTCATCTGAAGAACTTGAAACTTCAAAACAGTATTCATCATGCTTCATGTTTCTTTCCTGCTACATAGGAGATATTTTGAGATTTGACCATATTTATTACTGAGTGATTTCTAGATTAGCAAAATTGTAATTGGTGGCAACTGGAAGAAAATTACCAGGAAAAAGCTGGATGGACAAAATGGTAGGAGAAACAGTTGTAATTCTTTATACATTTAATTTAAAAAGTATAAAATTTTGAAGAAATATTCAAACAAAGGGAAACATTTGTATTAAGATTATATTGGTAAAAAATAACAGAGTCTGTCTTCCATTTTGAATATGTTTTTAATTAAACCTATATTAGTTTACTGTTTTGTGTGGAGTGTTTTTTTGGTTGTTTTTCTTGATAGTGGTGATCTGAGTTCTCCCCCCACACTTGGAGGAAGGTAGGCTCTCACTAAGTATCCAAGGATACCTTTGATTTCCCTTATAACCCTAGCTCCATTTTAATTCCTCAACCGTTTACTCCTGTGCCCCAGTCTATGGAGTCCTGGGACTACAGTTAGGAATACAGCCATTTTATACTTTTTATAGTTCATTTGAAAATGAATGTATATCAGTCTACAATGTATGCAAAACCCTCATCGGAACACAGTGTAACTTAAATAAAGTCAAGAAGACACAATATATTTGTACACTAAGACTCACCCAAGTCAGCTCATACTGAGAACATTGCACAGTCCAGAAAGAAGGTAGCCTTCCCTCTACCCCTGAGGCTTGCAATCTAATTCTACATACAAGGAGGGCTCCAATTATAACTACCACCAGCAGACTGTATAATCATAGTAAAATTGTTTAATCTCATATATCTTATTTTAAGTGAGAAAGCCAACAGATTCTATTTTGGTATCCTAGAAAATAACAACAACAACAAAAAAAGCTTATGCCAGTAAGAATTAGGAAGATGGCCCATGACATAATAATAACTTGATATTTAAGGGCTTTTGCTGTTCTTCTTCCCAGCTATTCCAGCTACTTTCATTCCAGCTCTGTATTTTTTTTCCATTTCTAAGTGATAGGATGTAATACAAATGTTCTTTATTTTCTATACAATTCACTACTGCTCACAAAATATTAATGGTGGTAACTTTTTGTTTTTCAAACACTTCCATTTCTATTTCTAACATCCTTATGTCTTAACTTTTCCCTGGATTATTCCTAGATCTCAATTTCTATCCTTATTCTCTTCTCTTCTCCAAATTTTTACTGTGTGAGAGGTTGTCAGCTCACCTGCTTTCCTGGTCATTGATAGAACACATGTACATTTTGATATATCATTCAATAGTAACATTTGATTAATTGATGTATATGTATTTGCTTGTGGCACTTATAAGCAGAGCCCTCCTCCTATGTAGAACTAGAGTGAAGCCCCAGAAGTAGGATGAATAGGACTTTCTTTCTGGGCAATGCTGAGTTCTTCTCCTAGAAACTACATAACACTCTCAATACTAGCTGAATCCATGACTTGAGTGGGTCTTATCAATAGCATACAATGAGACATCAACGAATGGTGGAAAGTATCACATAATTTAGCTCATATATGTTTTGTTGCATTATTGTATGCCACACAGAAAACATAATTTCACTGTGAAAGTTATTTAAAATATGAAAATATCAGAGTGAAGTACAAAACAAGCCCTGGGCCTTTATGTGCAGAGGATCTTACATGAGTGCAGATTCCTTTCACCTGTGAAACATATCCTCTCTTTGCACTTCATCCTTTTCTAGTACAGTACTTGCAACTATTGTAATTCTGTATTCGGAAGACTACACTTCTTACTTATCAACCTCCAATACATGTATTTGGTCATATGAATACATTGAAAACATGAGTGGATGCAATATTTAACAATGCATTTTAACTTAACAGAATATACAGTAGCCTAGAGCACATCTCTCTGGGCACATTTATATGGATTAGATTCTGGCAATGTTTGCAGAGAATTATTTTAATTAGTTTGAAGAACATGAAAAGTCTTCTAAAAGGAGGAGATACAATCTCATAAGTTTGAATTTTGGATTAATTGAAAAGAGTAGGGATCTGAGTGCACTATCGATTACTGCTTCTTAAAAGAGGATGCAATCTGACCAGTTGCAGACAAAACTATTGTCACAGTTGTTGCATTAAGTTTCTGACCCGGACTTTTCTGTCTAGGCCAGAGGTTTGGACCCACTGAACTGCACACAGACTTGCAGACGCACAGACTCATGGTCACACAGAGACACAGACTCATTCATTTTCTGCTGATTGATCTAGGGCCCAGGCATATAATTTGCTAGCTCCTTCATCTTCACTCAACCCATCTTGTTCAGCCATACAGGTCTGTACTTTTTCTCAAAGCAGCATTTCAGCTTATTTCCTGTGTGTCTGTTGCCATCTCATCATCATGACATCATTGTATCTCTGTGACATTTGTGTAGTGGCTCTCCCTGGTGTCTTTATGGCATCTGTTTCTGCTCTGAGATAGATGTTCCCAAGTTTTCTTAGCCTGATAGGCCCACCCACACTTGGTGTTTGCCTTTGGCCAATCACCTTTTATTAAACTCATAGGCAGGACAAATATTTACAATGACAGGAAACATAACATAATCCTACTACATTTCCCCCTTTCTTATTTTTAAAACAAGAAAACCTCCAAATATAATATGTTTTTTTCATTATCTGTAATGACATATACCCAACACATAAACACAACCATTCATAATCCATTTTAGAGGAATGTGTGCATAGTTCTCTAGGCTACTTCCTGCTGAATGGGGTCATTGACAATCCCATGGAGATCCAAAAAATTTTTTCGGATTATGAATGAGTCTTTAGTGAAGTAGTCTGTAAGACTAGGTCATCTCAGCCAGTCTCCTTGAAGTTGTTTTGGATGCAGAACTCAAAAAAACTGCAACAGAGATGTTCTGAAATTCTGAATCAACTGGGCCATCCATTTCCATTGGAGAATTTTCAGGAGGTCTTCCTCAATCAAATTTTGTTTTCTTTAACTGGGAATAAATCCACAGCTTCTCATTTTCTGTAGAAATAAAGAAAAAATCTCTTCTCCAAAGGAGCATATCTTTTGACTTCAATCTAAAAGTCAACTCATTTATAAAATACATAGACTATATTAATCCAACAGCATTTATGATCAAATGTCTTTTAGCAGTTTCAATTAGTTATAGTCAAAAAACTTAAAGACAAGACAATATCATACAGTATCCGGACACTATTTGTATTTTCCATTTTTATGTGGTTTATTACTATTTTTGACTATTTCATTTTTAAGGACTTTCTCTATGCTTTTTCATTTTTTATTTTCTCTCTCCAGCCTATGTATATTTTATACATATGCTAAACCATTTACTTTTTTAAAATCTGTTTCTACTGTGTATCTCTTATCTATTCTGTTTCTAACTATCTTTTGCTTGGCTAGAGGGAGCTGACCCACCTAGTCATTTCTATTTTTTTGTTGTTGTTTCTACACATCTTTAATCTGCCAAGGTTGGGTTTAAGGATTAAAGGCTTCACTACTGTGGGTGAATTCACGCTTCTCCTTTTTTCACTTTCTGTTTCTGACCACACCCTTAATCTTCTAAGGTGTGGCTAAGAATTAAATGCATCACTATGGTGGTTGCCTGGCTCCACCCACCTTCTAGTGTAGCTGAAGTTTAGGTTTATAGCTAAGGTATGAGTGGAACTCACATATTCCACCCTGGGGATTTTTAGGGCTCATATAGTCACCAAGTAAAGCACTGCTGTCTGTTGTTCATTAAATCCATTTAATTATTTGGCAGTAAAGCATCTTAAAAAACTCATAAGCATTTTGTGTCTAAGGCTGAATCAGAAAACTTCAGTTAAAAAAGCTGGGCCTTAAGAAACTAGAGCAAAAATCTTTTAATAACACAATTAAAAAGTTGGCTTCAGAACTAAAAAGGGAATTCTTATCAGAAGAATTAAAAATGGCTGACAGCACTTGAAAAAGTGCTCGACATCTTTAGTCATCAGATAAATGCACACCAAAACAACTTTAAGATACCATCTTACACTTGTCAGAATGGCTCCATCATGACATATTAGGAAGTCAGGCTATACCTAAAACTGTGAAGTGAGTATTCTGAATGCCTACAGCTGTGAGGAGAAATGTATACTGAATTTTCAGGAATTCAGGTTATTACTTGAAGATTAAATTTATGTGGGGTTGTCTCCCTGCAGGATGTGGCAATCCTGGTTCTCCCCAAGACAAAGACTTACAATTGAGGTCTGCACTATAATAAATGCAATTCATTTATTTGCAGTAAGTCCAGACTTTAAGATAACTTATCATTATCCCTAAAAGCTATTGAAAAAGGATTTCCTCTCTGTACTAAAGTATACTGCACCCCAGGGACTAATGAAACTTATGTGATCTTCACATCTAAATATGTTATAGTGGTGTTTTGAAAAAAAATAGCCCCCAAAGGGAGTGGTACCATTGTGAGTTTTAGCCTTGTTGGAGTAAGTGTGGCCTTGTTGGAAGAAGTGTATCACTGTTGACACAGACTTTGAGGCCTCATAGATTCAAGTTACATCCCAATGTTTCAGACCACTTCCTGTTGTCTTATAGTAAAGATATAGTCAGTTCCAGATCAATCTACATGAGGCCATGCTTCATACAATGATGACTAAACCTCTGATTCTGTAAGCTTGACACTTCAATTAAATGTTTTATTATAAGAGAGGAATCTCTCACAGCAATTGAAACTCTAAGACAGATTATGAATACATTTTGTGATCTCATATACTTTTTTAGAGATTTTATTCATTTACCTATTAGTTCCCATGTCTAGAGTGACTGCATATCATTTCTTTAGTAACATGCTATGGAGAAAAGTAGCACCAATATAGATCTGTAATTTCTTTGATCTTTAAATGGTAAAGGAAGAATTTAGAAGCAAATATACTACCATTAGTATTTGGCAATAAAAGTACTGATATATGTCATGTGCAAATGTTGGGCTCCTGTTGCTTGAATTCTGGTTGTATTAAAAGAGACTCAGAGCCAGATATTGGGAAAATGCTGAAATATCTGAGAGAGAAAACACCGCAGTCAAATCTCACCAAGCTATCTTCTAGCTTCCTCAGCTTCTCTCCTGGTTGCTTCTAATTGTTGACATTTTTCCAAGGCTGCCTTAAATACCCTTCTTGTCCAGCTTTATCACATGAAGGTTAAGATCAAAGGCAGAAGCTACTCTAATTGATATTCAGCCTTGAACTCACAGAAACATAGAAGCATCTCTGTCTCTGGAGCTATGGGATTAAAGGTGTAGGTCACCACTCCCTTTGTGTCACCACACTTTCTTTGTGCTAGGATTAAAGATGTGTGCCATTGAAACCCAGCTGTTTGGTATCATACTCACAGAGTTCCAGAACTCAAAGAGCTATGTGAGTTACCACTGCTCTGTTATCCCTGGAACTCCTGAAACTACCTCTGTCTAGATTTGACTGTGGGTTGATCTCTTGATATTCCAGGTTTTACAAACTACAATATATCACCACAGGCTACTATCTACTGAATCAACTGAGATGCACACAAATATAGACCTCACCACAAATAATAATAAAAGTACTTGGTAGTGTATTTATTCAACTGTTATTAAATTTGTCATTTAAATAATACAATAATGGCCTCGGGACTGTTAAAATTATCCATTTTGGATAATGTTTTCTGTCACTGATTTAGATGATTAATTATTTAAAGGTGTTTTTAAACATTCAGTGGGAAAAAGAATAAAAGAAAACTAGAATTTCTGTCTTTAGAAAGTCCACAGATAAAGTTTTTATCAAGGGATAATTAAATTTCTACAGATTTTTTTCTTCAATTCAGCATTCAGTTGTAAACATGCCTTTAGCATATCTGTTAGAGATTGCCTACAAGTCAAATGGGCACAAATCTAAATGTTACACAGATTCTAATTCTAGGAAGTTTAAATTGTTTAAATACATTTTATAGTAGAAGTATACATGTATAGTAAAATTTTGTTTGAAGATACAATGGAAATTTTCAACAGAGAAATAGGGTACCTGTGGTGAGGAAACTTAGGGCAAGCATCTAACACAGTCCTTAATGTAAACTGTATGTATATTCAAATTGTCCAATCTTCTTCTTTAGGTAGCAGAAACTGTTGAAGTCATTATTTGTAACATGAAAAAAGTATATTGTCATACTGCTTTCTTTACTTCTCTCTTAAACTTCCTTATGAATACAACAATCTCTTCTGTTCTTGATCTGTGCCCTTGCTTGTATCTTTACATAGATATTTACTTACAATTATGTGAATTATACTAGAGTTCAGTTTGCTTTAAAGCAAAGAATCTCTCTCTCTCTATCTCTCTCTCTCTCTCAAACACACACACACACACACACACATACACACACACACACACACACACACACATACAAAGCCTATTCACTATGTAGAGTAGTTCTGTGTAAGTAGATGTTATACTGAATTGAGTTGAAGTCCAGAAAAAATGTGAGTACAAGAACTGATGAACACTATATGCCAAGAATCTTGAGTGCCATCCTTAAATATCTTATAGCCAATGAAGACATTTTCCAAGAGTATAAAAATAGTAGTTGAGTTTTTTGTTCCAGTTTTAATAATGTATAGTTTATGCAAGTGTTACAGTTCCAGAGGTAGAGACATTCAGACTGCTGGAAGACAGGCAGTACCTGCAAGTTGTTATAGCTCTGGAGAAAGAGTATCCTGACATGTTAGCAAGTCAGGCTACACCTAAAACTGTGAAGTGGGAATCCTGAATGCCTACAGCTGTGAGGAGAAATGTATCCTGAATTTTCAGGAACTCCCTGCAGGATGTGGCAACTCTGGTTTTCCCAAGACAAAGACACTGAGGTCTGCTTAGCTCCCCAATAGGAGGTTCCCAGCAGAGGTATTCCTTTCTGTTCCACTACAATCCAAGTTGTTACTTGTGCTTCTATGAGCTAAGGGAGAAACTCTCCCAGAAATGTAGCAATATGCTCCAGCTCTGACAAGATAGTTACTTCTATCTGCTCCGGAGGGAGATTCCCAGCCTAAGTTACAGTTTTATCTTCTGCTCCACTGGGAGGTGTCAGTTGCTTTTGCTGATCTACTTTCCTAAGGGAGTTTCCCAGCAGAGATTCTCCTTCATGCCAGGAAAAGAAGGTCTTCACCAATAATTGATTTAAGAGATTTATTTCAGAAGGCGGAATCTAGGAGAGTGGCTGTCTTTGCCTTTGTGGAGAAGGACAGTTGCCAACTGAACAGGCAGTGAAGGTTACATGGACTTCTTAGGAGTGGAGTTTTTCCAGGAAGAAAATTTTCAGGAAAAATTAGAGTTTCAACCCTTTGATTTTGAACAAATTCAGATTGGGTACATTTCCTGCTGGTTGTTTTTGTTTTGCTTTGTTTTGTTTCCACAGGGATTTTTTTTTTTTTTTTTTTTTTTTTTGACGTTTCTTCGCTAGGATTTATTGGTTTCATGTTCATTTGGTCAGGAACAGATTTGGCTCTGGTTTCAGGACCATTATGTGTTTTTTTTTACTGGCTCTTTTTAGTTGTTTGGTTATAGTTTCTGGTCCAGGGTATGTTTCTTTCACTGGCTCCCTGTTCAAGGGCAAGGTGTGGATTTTTTGTTTGTTTGCTTAGTTTTGTTTATTTGGCTCTGGTTTCAGAATCAATATGTTTTTTTGGTTCTAATTTCAGGGCTAAAGTGTTTTGGTTTTGTTATTTTTTTGGTTTTTTTTTTTGCGTTTTTACTTTCTCTGTGTACAAGGTCAGGGAGTTTTCTTGTTTTGTTTTTGTTTATGTATTTTTCATTGGCTTGGGTTCTAGAGCTAAGGTGAACTATACATTAAAATATTTACATTATCAGAAAAATTCTAGGAAAGTCAGAAAGTGAGTCCTAAGACATGGTCCACAATTTGAAAGTAGTGCAACAGCAAAACATAAAGATGTATTTGTTGTTTTATCAAAGATAAAAACTGATAAATGATATTATATGGGAATAACAAACCTTTGAAACCATATAACAGTGTGAAGAATTGTAGGGAGAATGGCATTCCTGTGATCAATACTGTAATTGCTTATTACTTATAAATAACAGGATACCTGAATGTGATATCGCTTGTGTTTCTGTTAATTATAGAAAAATGGTTATTTTCAAATAAGTGATTCATGTGAATTATTGCTATTGTTTATATTTAAGTTTTTCTGAATTTTTTCAAGTAAAATGACTTATTTTTAAAAATAAACTTTTTATATAAAATTATTTTGTATGTATTACAAAACGTCTAAGAATTTTTCTAAATTTTCTACCAAAAATACGTAAGCTATAGTAGCACAATAAAGAATTTTTATAGTTTTTACTTAGCCAATGGATAATTGAAAACAAATATTTCAAAGCTTGGTAATTTTTACATATTTGTGATCTCAAAAAAGCTATACAACTCAGCAAATCTGTTTTCTTGCCTGTAAAATTGGAAAACAATTATGACTACACTCATGGTGTTGTTGGAATGATTAAATATGTTATATAAAACATTATATATGGCTAGCAAACAAGATGTTCTCCAAATTCTAGTTACCATTGTTCTATTATTGCTGCTAATAATCTTAGCCTCACTGGAAAAATAATCATTTGAATAATGAGTTCTCATTATAAGGTGATATATAAACTGTGTTTTATAGCCACAGTCACAGGGAATTTAAATTATTCTTTCGGAAAACCTACAGTACTAACAAATGCTTTATCTTATGGTCTCATATTAAGAAAACATTGGAACTAATTTGTGCACTTGCTTAATATTCAGTATCCCTGTGGCACTCTGGATTTGAAGAAGAACTCTGGATTTAAAGCAGAAATAGTAATGAAAAATAAAACAGAAATGCATTAATAAAGAAACTAGAGAGATGGCTTAGAGTATAATATTGCTTGCTGATAAATTTGAGAATATGGATTCTGCTTCCTGAATCAGCAGAGTTAAAGATTAACAAATAAGATAAATTATTCCATGATCTATACATGTGTAGAATCAGTACAATCAGTATATCCCCATGTGCATGCACACACACACAATAAATGTTTAAAAATATCAGGTAAGAATATATTGAAAAAGAAGAATCATACACAGAACAGTGAACCTTCAACAGGTTAGAATATCTGAGCCCATGGAAATCAGATGGTGTTGATGAAAACACAAATGGAAATTTTCAAATGGCAGACATTTTTTGATTAATTTCATCTTAAAATCTGGTAACAATTTTAGTACATTAAAACATTATTGTGCAATTAGAAAAAGCTCTAAAGTCACAGCTTGCGAGTGCAAGTCCACAAAACATAAACATCAGTGGCTTTTGTGAGTTCCTCCAGTAATAATTTTGCTTCCCATTTTATTCTGTTTTAATGTGCAAGATGTTCAACAATAAGTTATGAAAAATATGTAATAAAATAATATAAACTTAAGGCAATATGATCAATTTATTCTACCCTTACAAAATGGGGATAATGACATATTTTTATTATAGCAGAAAAATACAGTTCCACTTGTCAGCCTTAAATGTTGCTTGTAATTGTAACTTGTTAATCAGAAGACACAAATAAGAAAGCAGAGGGAAAGCCTTGCATGAATCAGGTGCATTCATATGCTTTAATTGCAGCACTTTGAAAGAGAAATAGAGGTGATATTTTCTCATGGGTATAATAAGAATCAACTGTGAAATGTGGCTGCCAAGAAAGCTAATTAGACTTAGACTAAATTAACAATAAAATTATCTCTAAAGCCAAAGAGATGACATTTCTCCTTGATCTGAAATAGAAAGGCAACACCTAAATTGCTGAATTTAGCTCAGAATAGAGAACTATAGGTTCTCACCTTCAAGATTTTGCTACCAGTTCTATGAACAACCACCACACTAACAAAATCAGTTATTCTTGTTTTCTGGTCATCCATATGTCAAATACTATTTTTCAGACATATATTTATCAAATATTTTCTTTTTAATTGTTCTCTCTTGACTGAACAATTATCTTTGCAGTAGTTTCTTAGTTTAGTGGAATCCTACTTGCCTACTTCTCTTTTGGTACCTCAGCATTCTATAGATCTTATCCAACAATTTATTACTACCAAGAAAATTGTTCTTGAGCTCTGTACCACCCTCACATTGTGCCTTTTCAATACATTGAATCTATTTCATGTTGATATTTGTACATGGTGCCAGAGAACAGTCCTTTTTAATTATTCTACATTCAAATGTCTAATCATTCCAATACCCTTTATTGAATATTCATTCTTCTCATATACCATATTCTTGGCACCAAGAATTGTCAAATAGCATTTGTTAAACTTATTCTATGACAATCTTCTTTTCCTTAAAGATATCAGTATTTATTCTAATATTGCACTATTTTATTTTCTGTAGATTGGTAGAATAATTTACAGTCAAGTAATGGAACGGTTCTGACTTTGTTTTTTCTATGTGTAATGCTGTTATGACTATTCAAGTCCTTCATAATTAAAAAAAATAATTATTTTATGCTATTTCAGTTTAAAATGTCACTGAAATGTTTATATAGGATACATTGAATATGTAGACATTTTTTTAATATTACAAATACTTTAAAATGTTGCTTCTTCATCTCCAAGGTCACAAGCTATCTTTACATTCTGTTTTTACTTTTTATAATTTTATTAATAATTTTTAATTCACAGGAGTACTGAGATTTGAAGGTCATATGTTTTTGTGTCATAAAATATCATTTTAAATTTTATTTCAATTATTTAAAAATATATGAGGTATTCTTTTGCACTTAAAACAAGTTACTCATTTAACTACATTCTAAGCTTCATTGCATGCTTTATGGTGCATTTATGAGCATTAATCTTTAGTAAAATTACTTTAGATCTACCTTTGAAAAACATGGTACATATAACTTTGTTAGAGGAATGCTCTGATTTTTTAAATTTTAAGTGAGATGATATTGATTAACTTTATAACTTCATCAAAATAACTAAGAGATAAAAATGAATAATACAGTAATAGCCTGACATTAAAAGTATTAAACTTCCTGATTCTGGAAGTATAAAAGTATAGAGTATATTCTGAGCAAGACTTTTTAAAATGACACACTAGGCATTAATTAAAAGAATGAAAGATTGCTTTCCTATTCTAAGTATATGTTTTGTTTTATATTGTTATTATATTGCAATATTTTAACTCTGTTTTAGCTGACTGGTAAACACAACCTCAACACAATATCTCTGTAAACATCTTTAGATGTATGTCATAGAAATAAATTATTCTAGTAAAAATCATAATTTCACTGCATATCATAATAGAAATCTGAAATTATATTGACTATTTTTCTTCCTGAATTTGGTAGATTGGTCTTTCAAAATAGTTAATGTTATAGAAAATAGGTTGACATAATTCCTTCTTGTGACTGTTAATATACTAATAAAATTATCTACTATCTATATAAGCAGATAGTCAGTTGATACTAATGATTATATATAAGTTTCATAAATATTTCTCCAAAGTTTGTCTTCCCCTTGTAATGGCCCTTAATTTTCTTTAGCTATCTATGGCTATGGAATATGTGCTGAAATTGTTTTTTTTTTCTTTGATCAATTGTTTCAGTCACTATTTAATTCTTTATACAAATTAAATCTGAATTTCTGTGTTTAGTTACAATCATCAAACCGTAAGTCAAGTTTAAATGAAATATATCGTCAGTTCATTTATTCTATGTTTCTGTTGTTTGAATTATGTGTGTAGTTGAAGCTACATCAGAAGATTAAATTAATTTCTGCCTTTTTAGCCCAGCTTTCTCTATGTTTAACTCATTTGTGACTTTTGTACTCATTCCAGGGGAAGATGAGGAAAACTCATCAGAATGAGTGACTGACTGGTACTCATTAAACTGATGACTTCCAGTGAGACTTCTTTGATATCCCTGCTTGGAAAAATTATAATTCTGAGAAATGAGTTTAGCAGTGAGAAATCCACAAGTAAATAAACAAACTTCTATCAATAAAAGCAAGTTAATTATTTCAAGGACAAAAAGAGACAACTGAAAATTATCTTTTCTTCTAACAGAGAAATAATATGTCTAGGGTACTGTGTGCTCTGTGAGGGAAAAGCAGGTTTCTAAACAGATACTGTAGTGTCTCAAATCCTGTAGCCTTCACATTGACTACTTAGTTGTGTAAGTTCAAAGACAGATTTTTTATTTTTAGAATACAAAAATTAAATTCCATGTGATTAGGAACAGACCATAGTTACAAAACAGTCATTGTCCTTAAAACATTAAGAAAACATAGGTAGACAGTATGACGAAGAAGCTTCTGTGAAGAATCCCAAGAAAATATATACATCCCATATCCATGGCACTCCATTACTAAGTTTAAATATATCTTCTAGAAAAGAAAAAGGAGAGCATTTGATTTTTATCTGTCTGGCAATAGAAGTTCAGAAACTGGCCTGTAATATTTCACAATTTCTAGCTAATGGCCTAGGCATATAATTGTCATAAGTATATGCATATATTTTTTATTCCAGTCAATATTCTTACTTGTAAATCAGTCAAAATTACAAATGAAGTTACAAATGAAGTTTTGTACTTATATGTATTTAAATAAAAGCACATTTTTAATTTAGTTTTTGTGAGTGAAGTTAACATTTACTCTAGAGAAAATAAAAAATACTAGTGTATGAGCTAGTGTTTTGGAGCCCATTACATTACACAGCCTTGATGCAGGTGGGGAGAGGCTTGAATCTTTCTCAAATGAATGTACCAAGTTTTACTAACTCCCCATGGAAGACTTTTCCTTTTTTCTCAGAGGAGAGGATGGGAGGAGGGGAGGTAAAACTGGGAGGGGCAGGAGGAGAAATGAGAGGGGGATGTGTGGTTGGTATATACAACAAATTAAAACACTTCTAAATTAAAATAAAAACATTAAAGCCAGTAAAAAGAAAAATTGTATTTTATAATTTCATTTATTAAATTCTCCTTTTCTTTTTTATTATGAATAAGTGTCATTTTAGCCATTTTTTTATCCATGTATCCCCTTGTTCATACTCCCTTCCCCTCCTGCCCCTCCCAATGACTCTCTCTTTTCCACATCTCTTTATCTCCTCCCCAGCAAGGGCAGGAGGTCACAAGGTCCCAAGGTGGCTTAATTCAGCATCCACTCCCGGCAGATCTGCTTTCCTCATCTCAACATCAAGAATGGGTCAGGTGTACCTCTGGAGAGAATGGGCTCCAAAGTGCCTGTCCAACATGCTTCAGATCCCAAGCTGTAAAGTGTTTGTGGTTTGCACCTTGGGAATACTTTGCTTTTTGTTTAAAGCCCACTAATGAGTGAGTACATCCCCTGCTTATCTTTCTGGGTTTGCAATTTTTAGGATGCCATTTATTTCTTACTGCTGAGTAGTACTCCATTGTGTAGATGTACCACAGTTTCTTAACCCATTCTTCTGTTGATGGGCATCGAGGTTGTTTCCAGGTTCTTCCTATTACAAATAATGCTGCTGTGAACATAGTTGAGCTAATGCCTTTGGAGTGTGAATGTGCATCTTTAGAGTATTTGCCCAGTAGGGATATTACCCTTTCTTCTTTTTTTTAATCTGTATCTTCCAATTGTTAAAGATTTGTGAGATGTATTTATCTTTTGGGATGCGAATGTGCATCTTTAGGGTATATGCCTAATAGTGGTATTTCTGGATCCTTGAGGAGATTGAGACACAGTTTTCTGAGAAATCGCCATACTACATTCCAGAGTGGCTGAACAAACTTATATTACCACCAACAATGGAGTAGTATTCTCCTTGCTCAACAACCTCTCCAGCATAGCTGTCATCTGTGGTTTTAATCTTAGCCATTCTGACAGGTGTAATGTGGTACCTCAAAGTTGTTTAGATTTGCATTTCTCTAATGGCTAAAGATATTGAACACTTTTTTAAGTGCCTTTCAGCCATTTGTAATTCTTCTGCTCAGAATTCTAACTTCTGAACCCCATTTTTTGATTGGGTTATTCAAGGTTTTGGGCTCTACTTTCTTGAGCTCTTTATATATTTTAGAGATCAGTCCTCTGTCACTTGTAGGGTTGGTGAAAATCTTTTCCCATTCTGTAGGCTGTCATTTTGTCTTATTGACTGTGTCCTTGGCTTTACAGAAGCTTCTCAGTTTCAAGAGGTCCTACTTGTTGATTGTTGTTCTCAGTGTCTGTGTTACTGGTGTTATATTTAGGAAGTGGTAACCTGTGCCCTTGCTTTGGAGGGTATTTCCCACTTTCTTTTCATCAAACTGCCATTGAGAAATATAATAGTAAATGTTAGTGATGCCTTTTTAATTTATAGAATTTCTCACATACTTTATGAGACAAACTAATACAAAACAACATATTTTATTTTTTGACCAAATGAGTCAGAACATAAAGACTCCCCTTTAGAGGAAACATTCTCCACCTGTGATGGACAGCAGTGAAAGATTTACAGAATCAATATTATCACAGGTTTCACCTAAGATGGGGTAACATGTAATTCAGAAAATGAATATGAAAGGTCAGATAAAAGAGGGTCCAGGAGAAAAGCTGACCTGAATATTCTAAGAAGTAATGAGAAGTTTCTGACTGTTCATGAAAGGATACCTAGAAAGCATAGCATGTTTAGAATAAGAGTAGTAAGTGCATGCCAATTCATGGGGGAAAGTTTACTAGTTTGCACTGACCAGTGTAATGTAAAATGTCCTTCTATGTAGTATTTTTAAAGTATTGGAGTTAATGCAGAATGTGTTATCCCAAGAATATAGTTCCAAAATTGAGAATCTGTGCATAAATTATCCACACATTCAAGACCTAATTTTACTTCATGCTAAAGCTGTTTATCAAAATAACAGCAACACACACACAAATAAAATTTGAGCTTTTTCTCTCTTTTGAGCATACACAGAAAAGTTGTAATCTCCTATATGTAGGTAGTACTATTCTGTTAGATCATCTCCTGACTATGGTCCTTCACTCTTGGGGTTCAGATTTTCAGAGAATGTGTTTGTTGTTTATGTGGTCACTTGATCCAAGTTAGGTCACCTCCACTCAAGTGTGATGAACTGTACAACATAGTTTTATTTTGAGAAGCTAACAAGGAATTATTTACATTTTAAATCACTTAGTCTAATGAACATTTTGCATAATGTCTCAGTTGGGTGATTAGGTACCTTTAAAACATGTAGAGGAGAGATTATGCTCTAAAAGAAAAATAGGGTAGTATTTGCCTAACTGTAATATGCAATATGAGTTTTATTAAAGGATAATAAAATGCCAGTGAGCACTGTAAAATAAACAAAAGTATTATAGATTTTAATTGTAGAACATAACATTGAGTATGTAGTAGAGGGTCAATTTTTAACATCTGACAGCAAACAGACAAAACTGTTAGATTGGAAGCTGGTATAAACAATAAGGCAAAGTCAATACACCCTAGACTAACATAGAGGCAAAAATGTTATGAAATGAGTTGTTATTTTACAAAGGAAAATGATTCACTATATGGTAGAACTACGGAACTAGAAAAATAGTTTGATATTAAAGGTGATAAGAACATTTAAGGGACCCCACTCCAACTATAGGAACACCTGACTCACTCTAGAGGGAGGGGGGAAAAACTGGATTTGGCCAGGAGTGGAGATTGATCCAAACATTATTGGGTCAGTGGGACCATAGGACTGTCTGCTCCCTGCCCAGGGAGGGGATGGGGAGTTGCGGAGAAGAAAAATGACCTGATGTGGTGGGAGGGGGAAGGGACCTTGAATAAGGATATACAGGGATGGAAAAAAAATTTCAGAGGGAAAGCTGAACACAAAGTAAATATGTGTATAGCAATCTTATTTGCATTATCACCCTTGTTAAGCCATGCTTATGATTCTTATCCTCTTTATAGTTATTGTTAACTTTTCAGCATTTTAAATTCATTTTACTGTTTTTTTTGATAAATACAAAATAAATAAATAAAAAAAGATGGATGACTAGTTTAGCACCTGATTAGATGGTTTCTTTTACTGATAGTGCCCATATATTTTTAGTCAGTTTTAGAGCATATTACAAAATATGTGGGCTTAAAACAGCAATTCTTTATTCAATCTTTGGTTGTTCAAATAATAACGACAAAATGTGGCTGAGTTCTTTCTTGTTAGTTGCTGTTATACTTCCACATTTTAGGACATCTGTGCCTAACTTGCTAACGTTGCCATAAAATATCCCTATGAATAAAGTCTCCTTTCAGTCAATTGGATACTTGGATCTGATTAACATGAAATATTGTAAGAGCAGAAAAAGAAAAACTATTCCTATTCATATACAACGACACACTCTGATTGTTTCCTCCTGACTTTGGAATTATTCAGCATCCTAAATAACATATGAAGCTTATGGTTATACATAGTTTTACATGGAGGAGAGTCATGAAGATTCTGAAAATTATAGTTGAAAGAGACTGTTACATTACAGTGGGAAATGATCTACACTTGAAAACAGAGAAAATAAAGTAACTGGACTTTTAGGGAGAAAAGGATTAGAATTTTTTCTAAAGGCTAAAATTTTGAACATCACTTCACTTCCTCAAACTTCATTTGCTGCAAACATGGAAATTAAACCAAACAAAATCCAGTGTGTCTTTTTTCCTAAGAGTTTGTTTATATCAATCTATGTTTCTAGTGATCTGAAGAAAAGGTCATATTGAGTCACTTTAGTTTTGTGAATATGTCTATGAGATAAATATGTGTCTGTATATTGTGATTTTGTGCTTTCATGTTTGTGAATGCATGTCTATGCATGTCATGGCACTTGTGTAAATATCTGTGGGCAACCCCAGGCATTGGCCCTGCTTTTCACCTCATTTGAGCAATTGCATCAAGGATAGTGCCTACTTTATGCCATGACTGCAGGTCTATGAGTTATGTTTTATTGATTGGTGATTCTACAATCTAGCACTAGTTGTCCTGTTGTACATTGACCAAATATTCCTTTCATTAATACTTGTTTGAATACATAGTTATTTCATATAATATAATTAATTTAATTATTATTATAAATTAAATACATTCAATTTAAAAAACACACTAGATAAATAGTACTGTTTAGACATATATTTCCTACTGTTCACCAGGACTTAGGAAATATACAAAGCATGTATTTTTAGAGCAGGAGTAATGACTCAGTGTTTAAGAGGACTTACATTTATTATTTCAGAATATCCAAGTTTGGTTCCTAGTACTCAAATGACATCTCACTATTATCTGTAATACAGTCCACAAAAGCTAATGTTTCTTTCTAATATCTTCAGCCACTATACTCATATTATATATCTGCAAAATGCTCATACATGTAACATAAAAATACAATCTAAAAATATAACTTTTTTAGAATATAAGTTTCAGTTTATTGAGTAATTGCTTTTCTAGCAAATTTTATTAGTCTAAATCAGCATTTACTTACTATAGAATAATGCCAACATTTTATATACTTTTATAATATGATGTTTAATAGCAAATTAGAACAATCATATTATTTAAAAGCTAGAAGGAAGGAGAAATATTTTCATGTTAAAAATTTTGTTTAATAGGAAAGACAATAAAAAGTTAATTTATAAAAGGTTCTTCTTTGGGGCAGAATGGGAAGGCTGAAAAAAATGTCACCTTCATCTTTTTTGAACTGTGCTAAAAGAAGCAGCATTTGGGGCACATTGCTTGTTACTGAGAAATAGTTCAGTTCTCTATAACAGGCAAAATGATTATATAAATACTGTGGCAAGGCAACAATAACGAGACTGGGGGTCATATCATACAGCGATTGTCCTTGCAACTACAGAGTCCCCCACACACACAAACTCCAAATTAGGATTCACTTTTTTAATCTTACTTGTTCCTATACCAAATGATAGGAGTGTTTTCCTACTTTTTATGTAAACTAGCACTTAGAAAACACATACTTTCAAACTCAGGCTCTAATTGTTTCTCAAAGAATGTTGGTGATTTCCTTTTTATGTGCTGAAGTAACTCTCTGAAGGCATGTTTTGAGAAGGATAGAGAGAAATCAGAAGTCATAGTATGTATTTTGATGAAGTTGTTATGCTCCCTGTTAGACAATTGTTCAATTGAAATTGCAGAATGTTTCTATGAATCTACTTGAGAAAATAATGGTTACAATTAAGACATACATTCTAGCCAAAGATTTCAATTACTATTTATTTATTTGTTTGTTTGTTTGTTTAATGTGAATTGGTGTTTTGCCTGCATGTGTATCTGTGTAAGGGTGTCAGATCTTGGAATTACAGACAGTTGTTAGCTGCCATGTGGATGCTGGGAATCAAACTCAGATCCTCCGGAAGAACAGACAGCACTCTTAACTGCTTGAGCCTTCTCTCCAGCCCCAAAGATTTTAATTTCTATTCATAAAATGAGAATTGTAAGAAGATCAAATAAAATGGTTTCAAAGATATTACTGTTAATCCTTTTGCTCTATTTCTGCACATTGGCGATGGTGATGTGAATGTCCATAATCATTCAGTTCTCAGTTAAAATGGTGATTGTGGGCCACAGCCATATTCAGCAAAGCTATAGGCAGTTGAAGACTGCTAAGAAAGAAGAAGGAAGTCTTTGTGTTAGGTTAATGTTGCCACTGTCAAGCTATTCAAATTCCAATAATTTTTGTTTCTAACTAAACCCATGAATAAAATTAAACCAGAATAAGAGCTAACTAACTAACCAAACAAAAAAGAGAGAAATGAATGCCAGACTCTTAGACTTTGGAGGAAGAGGATAAGAGTAGTTGGACATTTGAGTGCTACAAAGGTATATTAAAATATCAGATGTAAGTTAAGTTTTAAAAATATAAAAATCTTGAAATCTAAATTAAAATTTCAAAACTATGACATGAGCTAAATGATACAAAAAATTTTTAATTATCTACGACAAATATTTCCACCCAAGTATTCAGGACATTCTGTTTTACCACCTTTGCTTTAGCAAACAGAGAAAAATATATAAGGAAGCAAGCAGCGTGCCATTGAAATCCTGAAAGGTAATTTGCTTTTATTTTGGATGTGTATTCAAATCTTCCTGTTCAGTGTTCTTTTCTCAATATTTGGTTAAAGTTTCAAAAGAATATTAGAACTTTATAAACTGCTCTTTAAATGATTCCATTTTACTTTACTTCAGTCTTCAACCTATTTTTTCATGTTTTCTGAAGCTCATCTCTTTCTCTGACAGCCACTAAGATGTAGCTGTTCATTTTTTCACACATGGCCTGCCAAGATAGCAAAATAAACCCCAAAGAGAAGTACATGCACAAATACACACAACAAAATCTAAAAAAATTGTTTGTTGTCTACATTGAATTGTCATACTATGAACATGCACAAACCCTTTATCTTTCACTGTTTTCCCACTTGCTATCATATATGATTCAGACAGTATGCTATGGAGGGTAAAGGACAGCATGTGGATCATTTCTCAGTTAGAAGAAATGCACTATCCATCTTGCTTTAGATTTGATGTGTTACAAATTCATGAGAGCTTCATTTCAATTTGATTATTAGGCAAACTGAATGAATTGACAGAGAAAGCAATCAACAAGATTCACCCACTAGAATTGACAGAGAAAGCAATCAACAAGATTCACCCACTAGAAGCTCTAATACAGACTGGTGGCTGGTTCTGTCAACACAACCAATTACCAAAGGTACTCACTCAGAAGGTGACTGATAGCCTGGATAAGTTGCATGGTTCCATGGAGCACATCCTACATACACATTAGTGAATTCATAGTTGACACAGAGTGAAAGACTGCTTTGTTAAGTGTCAAATTCTAAGTAAATGCTCTGTCTGCATTGTATTTTCAAACAAGATACACATGTTTATGTTAAGATAAGAGCTTATTAGTGGTGGTGGTGCTGGTGTGGATGTGCACGAGTGCTTAGGTGAGTGTGGTGAGTGCGTGTGAGTGTGCGTGTACATGTGCGTGTGTGTGTGTGTGTGTGTGTGTGAGAGAGAGAGAGAGAGAAAGAGAGAGAGAGAGAGAGAGAGAGAGAGAGAGAGAGAGAGAGAGAGAAAGTGAAAGAAAGTTGGAAACAGAAATAGAGAGACCCTAGAGAATTCCAGAGGCGAATACATTGATTTTATAGTGGCTCCAACCTACAAAAGAAAATGTCAAAAAAACTTTTCTTTTTCAAACTAATTTAATATAATCTTTCCCACCATATGGAATGCATATTGTGTTATAGAATGAGTGCTAAAAAGACAAACCCAACTCATCCTGCTGGACCATGGATCCACATTTTGAAAAATAGCACACACTCAGTCACTCATTTAAGAAATATTTGTTGCTGTAGGTAGATGCTTTTTTATGAGAAAGTGTAAAATTAAACTACATGTACATGACATTTGTCCTCATGGAATAAATTTATTGTTTGTTAAAATGGGAATCAAACTAAGAAACATGCCTTTCTATAGTATGGAACAGAGAGAATGCAGAGTGTCAGACTTCTATTGAAGAATTTGGAAGCAGTGGAAATTTTAGGAAGCAGTGACTATTAAACCAAATCTCAAACTGTAAAACTTGGGTTAGCAGTTCTAATAGAGAAACTGAACAATAATGCTTTCTTCTCATACTAAAATTAAGATGATACTAAAAATTTTGGATGGATTAATGTGTTTCAGACATTTAGAATAGGTGTGTCAGTATTATGAATTGGGTGTTGGGAGGTCTATAGAAAGTATTTGTGGTGAAGATGTAAATAAAGACAAGTCTCAAATGGTACAGTAGTGAACTTTTGCTCAGTGAGCACTGACAGAAAGATGAAGATTAATCTATTGTATTACCTCCTTAGGTGAGGTACAATAAACTCTAGTGAAAGTTATTATAAACAAATACAGATTATGGATGCATACATAAACACACATATACTCTGAATTTATTATGGTCTCACAGTAACTAAGAGGAACACCAAGGTAGAAGTAAGTAGATAGTTAAAACTCTTGATGAAATATTTATTGGAAATACAAAATTAATTTTAACTGCATCTTTCAAAGAGAGTCACACTCTGGGATAGGGAATGAGTAACATTGCAGGGTAAGTCACAGCTGTACTCCTGTAATGGGGAAATCTCTGCTCATGCTCTGGATGGTTAATATGGGCTTGCAAAATAACAGTATTCTATTTGACATACTTTTCTTGGTTCTGGAGTCAAAGGGCTTTGATTAGGGGACATTTTAAACACCCCAAAGAGGGGCAGAAAGAATAAGTAGTTGAAGAAAAATAATATATTCAGCATAAGGAAAAACATTCATATAAGAGGCCTACAGAGAAAAAGACTCTCTGCAAAGCAGAAAGAGAACTCAAAGATTCGAAAATCCCCCTCCCTTCTTGAGAGCTGGGGTTTTCCTCCCTAAATATGCGAACATAGCTTGTTTAGCCTACACATGAATGTAGCATGTCCTAAGCAATCCTTGAACTTGTTGACCTTGTCCCTCAGCAGGTAGGATTACTGGTTGGAGATAATAACTTTGATTTATGCTGTTTGTTTTTTCTTTCCAGTCAAAAGAGTAAAAAGAAAGGTAAACTTGTTGGAAAGTTGCCATCTTTATTAAGTAGCCATGCCCTTAACTCTGACTGTATGCCTATAAGAAAGTATGCATAACTCCTAGTCTCTCAAAACTATGAAATAATTTGAGTAAGGATAATAGCATATTTCACCATCATAATAATTTGAGAGTGGTGTGAAAGAGCAAAAGTTTGAAGATAGCCAAGCCACTCAAAGACACAACAACAACAAAGAAGGTGAACTACAGACCAATTTCTCTCATGAATATTGATGCTAAAATTCTCAACAAAATTTTAGCAAACCATATACAATAATATATAAAAATATTATCTACCATGACCAAGTAGACTTCATCCCTGAAATGTAGGGCTGGTTTAACATACGATAACCACAAACATTATCCATCATATAAACAAACTAAAGGAACAAAACCACATGATCATATCCTTAGATGCTGAAAAAGCCTTTGACAAAATCCAACACTCCTTTATGATTAAAGCCCTGGAGAGATCAGCAATACAGGGAGAATACCTAAATATAATAAAGGCAATTTACAAGAAGCCGACAGCCAGCTTATTGGAGAAAAACTCAAAGCAATCCCACTAAAATCAGGAACTAGACAAGGATGTCCTGTCTCCCCTTATCTATTCAATATAGTTCTTGAAGTTTTAGCTAAAGCTACCATCCAGCTATGTCAACACCATTTGTTAAATATACTATCTTTTTCCCATTGAATATTTTAGGCTGCTTTGTCGAAGATCAATCTCCATCAAAATTCCAAAACAGTTTTCATAGACTTCAAGAGAACAATACTCAACTTCATATGGAAAAACTAAACATCCAGAATTACCCAAAGAATCCTGTTTAATAAAAGAACTTCTGAACTGAAGATTCTGCCATTAATCTACACATATGAATACCTGATTTTTAATACAGAACTCAAAAACATAAAATGGAAAAAAGAAAGTATCTTCAACTATGGTACTGGCATTACTTGATGGTGACACATAGAAGAATGCAAATAGATCCATATCTGTTACCCTGCACAAAATTCGAGTCCAGCCAGGTGGGTGAAAGATTTCAACATAAATTCAGTTACATTAAATCTGATAGAAAAGCAAGTGGGAAATAGCCTTAAGTAGATTAGATCAAGAGACCACTTTCTAAATATAACATTAATAGAACAGACACTGAAAACAACAATTAATAAATGGAACCTTATGAAACTGAGAAGTTTCTGTAAGGCAAAGGGCATGGTTAATAAGACAAAATGACAGCCTATGAAATGGAAAAAGATATTCACTAGCTATACATCTGACAGAGAAGTCACATCTAAAATACAAAAAGAACTCATGAAACTAAAGATCAAGGACCAAGTAATCTATTAAAAAATGAGTTGCAGATACAATCAGAGAAATTTCAAGAGAAGAATCTCAAATGGCCAAAAGACACTTAATGAAATGCTCAACATCTTTAACAATCAGGGAAATGCAAATTAAAACAACTCTGAAATAAACATCTAACACCTGTCAGAATGACTAAAATCAAATAACACTGATGACAGCCTATACTGGAGGGGATGTGGAGTAAGGGGAACACTCTTCCATTGCTGGTAGGAATGTAAACTCATACAGCCACTTTGGAAATATGTATAAAAGTTTCTCAGAAAACCGGGAATTAAACTAACTCATGATCCAGCAATACCACTATTGGACACATACCCAATGAATACATATTCATGCCATAAGGACATTTGCTCAACTATATAATAGCAATATAATTCATAACAGCCTAGATGCCCCTCAACCATAGAATGGAACTATTTTACATGTGGCACATTTACATAAAGGAGTACTACTCAGAAGGAAAAAAAATCAACATCCTGAAATATACAGGCAAATGAATGGAAGTAGTAAAAAACACCTTGAATGAGGAAACAGAGCCCAGAAAGACAAGCATTGTATGTATTCATTAATAAGTGGAATTTAGACATAAAGTAAAGGATAACCAGGCTACCTTTCACAACATTTGAGCAGCTAGGAAACAAGAAGTACCCAAAGAGGGACATTCATGGGTTCTCCTGGAAATAGAAAATAGATAATGTCTTCTGATTAAATTGGGACTATTAAGGGAGGGGTGAGTAGCAGAAAGTTAGAAGAGAACATAAGAAAATATAATGGTTGAGTTGAGGGAAAGACAGAGAGGGAGACCATCAAAATAGATAATCTTGATAGAAGGAGCCATTTGGGGTTAGATAGAAACCTGTTGCTAAGGAAATTCTCAAGAATCCACAAATATGACCTCAGATAATATTCCAAGCAATAGTGGAGAAGGTGCCTGAATTGGCTTTCCCCGGTAATCAAATTGATGACTACCCTAGTTGTCATCAAAGAACCCTCATCCAGTAATTGATAGAAGCAGATACAGAGATCCACAGCTGAGTACTAGATTGAGTTCCCAGTCAAGACAAAAAGAGGGAGGAAAAAATGTATGTGTAAAGGAGTCAAGTTCATGGGAATAAACCCACATAGACATCTTGGCTGAGCTTTTGAGAGCTTACTGACTCTATATTGACAGCTGGGGAATCTTCATAGAACAAAACTGAGCCCTCTGAATGTGGATAAAAGTTGTATGGGTGGGGCAGTTTGTGGGACCTTTGACAGTGGGATCACCATTTGTCCCTAGCATGACTTGTCTTTTTGGAGCACATTCTCTAGTGAGAGATACCTTGCTCAACCTGATACTTAGGTGAGTGGCTTGTTCCTGCCTCAACTTGGTATGCCAGACTGTATTGACTCCCTCTGGGAGTCTTACCTTGTCTGAGGAATGGATGTTGTGGAAAGCTGGTGGGATGACTGAGAAGAGTGGAGAGAGTGGTTGGTAGTTAAAATATTTAACTAAAACTATTACAAAATATAGATATAATGTATATATATATATATATATATATATTTAAAGTATAAAACAGGGGATCTGGAGAAATTAGGTAGAAATGCCGAGGCCTGTAACACAAGTAAGTTAAGTCAGCATTTGCTTATTATGTAAGAAACTTTACATAACAAAGGAACTTTCTTTGGGTTATTCATGCTTCTTCTGATGTTTCTGAATCTTAAAAAAAATGAATCTCAATACAGTACTGTTTCATTTGGAGTTCAGATAAAGATATTTTCTCTTTCCAATAACATGCAAGTAAAATAAAATATATTTGATTATTCAAAAAAACCTGATTTGGCTATGAACTACCCTAAAGTGCATTTTCTTATAGTCATAGATGAGGGAGGGTCTACCCTGTTGTGTGTGATGCCATTCCCAAGCTAGCAGTCATAGTTTCTATAAGAAAGCAGGACAAACGTACCATGAGGAGCAAATCAGTTAGCAGCACCCCTTCATGGCCTCTGAACCAGCTCCTGCTTCTAGGTTCTTATTCTAAATGAGTTTCTATTCTGATTCCCTTCAAAGATGGACTACAGTACAAAAGTGTCAGACAAATAAATTCTTTCCTCACCCACTTGTTTTTGGTCATGGCATTTCATCATAGCACTAAAAAAGGCATCTGTTTTTCCCCATATAAGTATCCTCATGACAAGTATCAATTATAGTAAAACCTCTGTCCATATCTTGTTTGTTACAGGCACTTATTTTCCAAAAAAGAATTTCAAGATTTTTAGTATCCCTTAATATATAATGGAAATTACATTCACAAAAATGATTTTCCTATTAGAACTGTATGGAAATGCTTACTTTGTACAAATGATGTGTGTGTGTGTTTGTGTGTGTGTATATGTTTGTGCTTTTGTGAACATGCCACAAGAACGTGGAAGACAGGCATAAATAGCATGAAACAGTTTTCTCCTTTCACCCAGTGGTTCTTCAGGATAGAACATATATCCAAGCACTTGGGGGCAATCCTCATATATAATTGGTTGAAACATCTCAACAGCCTTATAATTCTAAGTGTAATTCGAAAAATTTGATGAGAATTGCCCGACATTCCCACTTGCTGCTTATTTCACTGTCTGGTTCATGTTTGTTGCCAGACTCTTCTTTCTGTTAGACATCATATGAACCCTGATGAAGCCAGATATAACTGCCTTCATTGAAATGGACTTGCTGTTGCTCTCAACTTCCTGTCTTTCTGATTGGAGTTCCCATGTACAAGGCATGCTGTGTAGCACTGACTACCGTTTTACTCTATCCTCCAACTGTTCAACTTCTCTTTTTAATGCACAATCACAAAAGTCATGTATTATTTCAGTTATTGTTTAGTCATCATGGAGAGATGATGGTAGTATACAAAACTTCCATTATCTGGGGCTTTCCTATAATCAAATGAATAGCTACCCCACTGTCATCATAGAACTTACATCCAAAAATGAATAAAGATAGAGGCAAACATGTCTGAGAACTGGGGCTGAGTTTCTGGTCCAGCTGAGAGCAGGGGAGGAGAGTCTATATGAACAAGGAGATAGGGCTTGTGAGGAAAATTCCACACAGTTATGGTTGGCTGGAGCTATCAGGAGCTGACTGAATTAAGAACAGCCACTGGGGAACCAACAAAAAAAGGAACTAGGCCCTCCGAGGGTAGGCAACTGTCCACTGATGATATGTGAAGCCTCTAGGGGAGGGATTAGACTGTGTTTCTGTGTATGGACTGGCACCTTGGAGTCCATTCCCTCCAGAGGAACACACCCTGTTTTGACATTAGGATGTGGAAATTGGACTTGCCTGGAATGGATACTGAGCTGATTCACCTTGGGACTTCTCACCATTTGTGGGGAGGAGATGGGGAGGATGGAGGCTGAAGGCTGACAAGGAGGGATTCAGAGAGGGAAGAGAGGGAGAGCAAGAGGATACATGGGGGAAAAAGGACTTTATTTTATAAATATATCAAAATAAATAAAAAATAAATTATATTCTCTAAGTTCTTAAAAAAAAACTTATAAAAATTACTTTTAGTTTCTTTCCTTTACTTCCAAAATTGATATCCAGGATGACTGCCAATGATATTATATCATCCCATATGTTTTTGCTTAATTACACTATTTCCTGAATTCAATTTTTGAAGTTAAAATTTTTCTCCACCTCATCATCAAAACATTATGAACATTCTTTGTCACACTGAGATTGGAAGATAAAACATCTTCTAAAATTTTATCTATTTGAAATTTTTCCAGAGCTTCGAGTAGAGAATCATTCAACACTCTGATCATTTAAATCTATGTTGCAAATCACAAAATATCAGAATCTTTTGATATATAGAACTGAATTACTCTAATTGTCAACCCTCCCCCAAAAAAGCTCCAGCAAGGTTTAGATGTCTTTTCAATTTGAATTATATTTTCAATTACCACATGTTAAAACTCAAGTTATTTTTCTAATAAATTGGTCTTGCTTTTATCAATAGTTCATGTATCAATATAAGAATAATAACTGCATTGTATTAGTAGGTATATTATGCAGACCATTAAGATGCATCATAACTCATATTGTATGCCCCCTAGGGAACCCTATAATACTATTTTTATTTTTATGTCTTTGACAAATTGTAAATTCTCTTAAAGTTACTGGTGTGTGTTCGTATATCTTTAAAATGATTTTCTAGATGGTAATTAAAAGATTTGCTAACAAAAAATCATAGCACACTTTCCCATTTCAGTTTGAATCTACAGTTTTTTATCTTTTAAATCTATAAAATAAGCACCACTAACATTCCTAACCTGCAATTTTTAAAGTGACCTTTGATTTCACTAATGTGCTTCTTCTTTAAATATTTTATATTTTCTCTAATATTTTCGTATAAATCATACTTTCTTATTTATAATATCTCTCTAATTCCTCTACATCGCTCTGTAGCATGTACTTTACTTCTTATATTTGTATAGCTCTAGCAAAACCTTAGAAAGTAGAGGAAAGGGAGATGCAATAACATCGACAAATCTTATTTATTGAAGTAAAGGAGATAATACTACCAGAAGTGCAGATATACTGAAACTTCATGGCAGGAATATGTGAGAAAAAAAAAGAGGAAAAAAACCCTGAAATTAAACAAATTACTTAACAATTTCAAGAATATAGATTCTTGAAAATGAGTGTTTTAATCAATGAGTGCATAGGGACAGCACTAGTCACAATTCTTACCTTATAATAAAATGAATTCCTGAATGGCTCAGCATGTTGAGAGTGGGAGAAAGTCCTTAGAAACCATGCAAATAAAAGCTTCTAGTATAACTTCATATAAGACACTTATCTTTGTATGCTAAAAGCAAGTAGACAATTCTCAGTGCAAGTCCAAGGAATTCATATTTTCATAAACATTTCAGAGAATTATTAATCATCTAATAATCAAAAACAAAACTCTAGACTACAATTTCTATTTCACCAAAACTCAAGAAAAGTCATGTAACATCCTTTTTTTTCCTTTTTTTATTTACACAAACCAGAAAACAACTCTTTTAAAAAAATTATTTATTTTTTATAAAGGTCCTTTGTTTCCATGTATCTCCCTGCTCTCCTTCCCTTCCCACCTCCAAATCCTTCCCTGTTCACCTTTAGCTCACCCCCATTCCCCTAAAAGGGCAAGAAGTCACAAGGTGGGTCAGCTCTACTCAGCATGGCACATCCACTCCAGGCAAGTCCTATTTCCTCATCCCAATATCAAGACTTGGTTAGGTGCTCTTCTGAACGACTGGGCTCAAAGGTGCCTGCCCATGCACAGGAACAGAGTCTGATCCCACTCCCTAGAGGTTCCATATACTACCCATGCCAATTAACAGTTGCCTACCCTTGGAGGGCCTAGCTCCTTTTCCAGATGGTTTCCTAGTAGCTGTTCTTGATTCAATGAGCTCCATAGAGCTCCAACTAGCTATCTCTGTGGGACTCCTCCTCATAATACCTATCACCTTGCTCATACAGCCTCTCCTCCCAGGCTTGGCCCAGTGCTCAGCCATGCATCCCTGCTTCCACCTCCATTCATTGTTGGATGTTGGTTCTGTGATGACACTTAGAGTGGTTATTCATTTGTTTATAGGGGAAGGCCCGTTTAGGTAACCCCTCCACTAAAGTTTGGAGACCTAGCTAGGGACATCCTGTGAGATCTTGAAGGTTTCTCCATTAGCATAGGGGGGAATATCCCCACCTGTCTTGTAACACCTTTTTTTTCTCTTTTTTTTCCCTCTTTATTTTGTATTTATCAAAAAAAGTAAAATGAATTTAAAATGCGGAAAAGTTAATAATAACTATAAAGAGGATAAGAATCATAAGCATGGCTTATCAAGGGTAGTAATGCAAATAAGATTGCTACACATATATTTACTTTGTGTTCAGCTTTCCCTCTGAATTTTTTTTTCCATCCCTGTATATCCTTATTCAAGGTCCCTTCCCCCTCCCACCACATCTGGTCATTATACTTCTCTGCAACTCCCCATCCCCTCCCTGGGCAGGGAGCAGACAGTTCTATGGTCCCACTGACCCAATAATGCTTGGATCAGTCTTCACTCCTGGCCAAATCCAGTTTTGTCCCCCCTCCCTCAAGAGTGAGTCAGGTGTTCCTATAGTTGGAGTGGGGTTCGAAGGGTCAGTCCAGGGTGTTTCTGATCCCAAGCTGTTCAGTGGTTGTGGTTTGCCCCTTGGGCATGTCTGGCTTCTTTCTCTGTGTGATATGTTCAAGCACCATGGAAGATGTCTGTGACCAAATAAATTAATAATTGTTTTCCTTTTTTTCTTCTTATTTTGTTCCCTGTACCCCACCTCCCACTATTCTTAATTCTCCTCCACTTCTTCTTGAAGCAGAAACTATTGTAGTTCAAATTGGTTTCCTGATCCTCCCTTCTTTACCTTCCAAATCTCAGTTGAACTTTTGATAAATCTGTGATAAATATACAATCATGATATCTGGAATTTTATATCTAACTCCAGTTTTTCTATTTTCTCTGATTCAAAGAGTTATAAGTGTGAAAGGGAGTATCTGATATATACTCTGGCACCAAAAAAAAAAAAAAAAAAAAAAGACTAAAGATACTCAAAGAAACCAAGTGCCTAACATAATATCTGTACCAGGGAACTCATAGGTTCATACTTTAGTGAAACAGTTTCTACCACTACTTATAAACAAGCATTCTTAAAGGTTGTACTCAGAAATTATTATGCACAGAAAGGATAATGTGCACCAGTAATGTGTTTGAATTACATGTAGACAGAAAAGTCCAACTAAACATTTTTACAACTTAGCATACATCAGTGATATAAAAGCATGCTGGGCTAGAATTTTTGAATTTGTGTGTGTGTGTTTTATAGTACTGTATACATGCAATAATTAAAAGAGACAAAAACAAAATTTTGTCTTTTTAGGGGAAGTGCTGAATAATTGGTAAAGGCTAAAGCTTTCATAGAGGAAATAAAGGGTGATGGGGGATATATTGGTAAAAATCCAGCATGGAATTGCATGACCCTAGATCATAACTTTTTAAACATATACTAGTTTGACTTCTGGTTAATAACAAGTCACATTTAAAAAATGAAACATAACCAAAGTATAATACATCCTTCCTTCCCTCCACTCCTCTCACACTTTCTTTTATATTTTTCTTCTGTGTTCTTTTCTGTTGTTATATGTAACACATTCAAAATTCAATGGGGTTGTCTATGAACCATAGAGCATCTTTGGAGGTGTTAGATTTGACAGCCAGGTCCATACTTAGGATAGAAAAATAAGTCACTGTGGCAGTAAGTCCAACTAGTTATTTTATCTGAAACTATAAAAGAAAGGCTTTGTAGGAATCTGAAGTCTGCTTTAGAATGACTTCTTATGAAAGTCTCTGTGACAGAGAAAAATGAACAAGTAACTTTCAAAAGGAGGATTTATCTCTTAATTCACCGGGTCTTCAGCTAAAAGCCTTCTCATTTATCCTGGCTCCTTGAAGATAATTCTTCAGTGAAGGTTAGTGGCTTTTCCCATTCCCTTAGGAAGAAAAAGGTTATTTTGCCAGCAAGATTCATTATCTGGACAAAATACAAGAGAGACAAGTTGCCATGTAGCCATCTGGGGTGGGAAAAGGCAATCAGTTTTCTAACTTTTTTGTTCTCATAGTCTTCTTATTTTCACAAATCCTAGAATCTTAGGTTAATGATGTCTAGAATCATTTCACTGCTCTTGGACCATTTCCTTACATGGGAATTCCCAGCCTCTTACTGAGCCTTCCCCATGTTTTATTATTTTCATTTTTAACCACTGTCTTTTCAATCTGCTCTACTTCTATCCTCTTTCAGTTTCTGGTTTCCTACTGTTGAATATTTCAAGAAAAAATTTGAGTCTCTGATTCAGTCTTTCATAAAGCCATGTGTGAATTTCATTTGTCATGCTATATGTACAGAAACACAATTTCTCCTAGATACTCTAAGTCACTTGAAAACCATACTACCAAATCTTCAGAAGGTTCTTTGTAGACAGTTTAATCTGAGAGACAGAAAGCACTGTCCTGATCTAATTTAATTCTGTTAGTTTGTGACAGATACAGTGTGGAATGCTTTGCAATCTCATTTATACTAGGGTTATGATGTTACTCTTAGAATTTTGGTTTCTATTCTGGAGGTTCAGAATTAGTGTCTACATATTTTGAAATTAAATATCCGGTTTTCTTGCATGACCACTTACTGTCTTTCTGTTATGTAATGAACCATTATGTGGGTGCTTTTCTGTCTTTCTCTAGCTCATATACTGTCTATTAAATCATCCATTCCAAAAAGAAGTAGAGCTGAAAGATTTGTAATGGAATCAAAATAGAGCACATTCTTGATGTGTCGATATTCATTTCCAGTCCCTCATAAATCTTCAACTTCCCTTAAGAAATCTATTTTTCTTACCTGGATGTTTTAAAGAAAACTGTCATCAAATTAAGTACCTAAATCTGACCTAAACTGATTTGTAATGGAATTATTTAGTTCCAGACAAGCATCAAACATAGCATATTATCTGAAAGCTAGCAAAGCATCCATCTTCTTTATAGACCGAAGCTTTCACTTTTCCCTAGGATAGTCCCCTTCCTATGGCAGTATCTGTGTATAGAAGTCTAAGAGAGGAGTCTAAAGACCTTTTTGTTATTTTGTTTATTATGACTAACCTCTTCCACAAGTCTATATAATTTCCTTGTTAATACTTTATTTTTAAATAAAATCTTTAATTTTTTAATATAGAAATGAAGACTTTCATAAAAGGCAAAAATACTCTTCTGATTCTGTGTATGTGCACCTGAGTGTAGGTACCCTCACAGGTAGCAATGGATCCTATGGACTGGAGGTAAAGATGATTGTAAGCTCTTTATTAGGGTCCAGGAAAATCCAAGCTGGTCCTCTGGCAGAGCAGATGAGCCATCTGTACAGCCTACATTGTCCTACTAACCTTCTAGGACCTTCTCAATCCAATCACACTTACAAACAAATGAGCCATCATAGCGTTGTACTAAATGTGTACTGATATTTTATTTGATCTTTCTTAATAACTTCTTTTTCATATGCTTTTCTGCTACTTGCATATCATTTTGGGGGAGGATTATGTTAATTTCTTTGAAACTCATTTTATATTTGTTTTTTTTTCATCTAGATTGTAATGGTTTTGCTATTGAATTTTAAAAGCTATTTTTATACTTTGTACTTTGTATATTCATACTTTAACAGTTGTATCTTTACGAAATATTTTCTCTAGCTTATGGGATCATAGTTCTATTCAAAACAGGAATATTACAGAAAAAGTGAGATTTTCAATATTTGTCTTAGGTATGAAACTTTTTCATATATAAAATTTTTCCTCATTTCAGCCTGCTCCCTACTACTATTCTATACTTGCAGGGCTTCTTATCACAAAACTTGCCACCCCTGTGCTAAATACAATGAACAATTTTGTGTTTAATCCATTTTATTATGTATATAATCATCTCTACAAAGGTTAAATTTTCATCAGAAGAAATATACATTTTCTAGGGCAGATATTGGTAGCTGTCTAGATAAATGATAGAGACAAATAGATAGTTAAATAATATAGATAGATAGATAGATAGATAGATAGATAGATAGATAGATAGACAGATGAATGGATGGATGGACAGATGGATGGATGGATGGATGGATGGATGGATGGATGTTTTGAATGTATATAATGCTGTGTAAGGATGTCAGATCTTGGAGTTATAGGCACTTGTGAGCTGCCATGCAGGTGCCAGAAATTGAACTGCAGTCCTCAGGAAGAGCAGTCAGTGCTGGATATGTTTTCTAATGCCAAGTTTTTCCCTTTTGTTATTGTCTCATGTAGACACATAAACACACACCCACACCCACACACATACACACACAAATATATGTTTAAACAGGTAGATAATAATCTGTAGTGGATTTCCCTTCTATGTTTGAGGGTTATATTTTCTAGAATAGCAACTAAGTATTGTTTCTTTATCTAGCATGGAACTCTGTGTGATATTTTATGAGCACTTGGCAAATAATCTTTGACTTAGACTTGCAAGACTGTAGCCATTTCTTTCTTTTTTCCTTCTTTATTTTTTATTTAACAAAAAAACAGTAACATTAATTTAAAATGAGGAAAAGTTAACAATAACTATAAAGAGGATAAGAATCATAAGCATGGCGTATCAAGGGTGGTAATGCAAATAAGATTGCTACACATATATTTACATTGTGTTCAGCTTTCCCTCTGAAATTTTTTTTCCATCCCTATATATCCTTATTCAAGGTCCCTTCCCCCTCCCACCACATCTTGTCATTTTTCTTCTCTGCAACTCCCCATCCCTTCCCTGGGCAGAGAGCAGACAGTCCTATGGTCCCACTGACCCAATAATGCTTGGATCAGTCTCCACTCCTGGCCAAATCCAGTTTTGACCCACTCCCTCAAGAGTGAGTCTGTTATTCCTATAGTTGGAGTGGGGTACGGAGGGTCAGTCCAGGGTGTTTCTGATCCCAAGCTGTTCAGTGGTTGTGGTTTGCCGCTTGGGTTTTGGGTTTGGCTTTTGTTTTCTTGTTTGTTTGTTTAGAGACCACTAGTGATTGAGTACATCCCCTGCTTATCTCTCTGAGATTGTGATACCTCACTCAGGAGGATATTCTCCAAATCCATCCATTTGGAATAACTATAACCAAAGAAGTAACAGACCTATTTGACAAAAATTTTAAATCATTGAAGAAAGAAATTGAAGAGGATATCAGAAAATGGAAAGCTCTCCCATGTTCCTGGATTGGTAGGATCAACATAGTAAAAATGGCAATTCTACCAAAGGCAATCTACAGATTCAATGCACTGCCTATCAAAATCCCAACACA